>FXXK01000116.1:842372-930373 GCA_900184695.1 Betula pendula | reverse complement strand
ACAAAAGGCATCCTTAGAATAGGTAGAAAGTAATCAAGTTTATGTTGAAATCGGAGTTTAGCGATGTAGTATTGAAATATATATACACTTAGGACACGTTTGATACGTGAAATGACTATTTTAAATAATAGTCTTTATTAAGAATATAAAGAGTTAAATGGATTAGTCTTGGAATAGCTATTCCGATAATTATGAGAGAATGACTATTTATTCAATTGATGGAATAGCCATTCTTTTTAGATTTAAGTGGAATGACTATTCTTTCAATTGAAGGAATATACATTTTTTCATGGCATGGGCGAAACTAAGATTTGTTATATGGGGAGACGAACTTACGTGGACGTAGGCCACAGTAATGATGAGGGGTTGAACTTTCTTATCAGTTTTAAATTTTTAAGATAATTGGTAATTTAACGTAGACTTTCTCTAATCCTTGAAAATTGATGGTATTTCTTTATTATCACCTTTAAGCTTCTAAGTTTTTAAAATAAATGGTAATTTGATCGACCTCCCCCAATCCTTGAAAGAAGAATGGTATTTTTTGTACATGAGCCATCTTTAATTTCATTCCAACCATATTGATGTTAAATTAAAAATAAAATAAGATAATAAGATGAGAAAATTAATAATCATAAAATGATAGTGAGTTTGTGCACTACTTGTATGCAAATACCAATTTTCTTATTAAAAAAATCACAGAAACCACGTTGAAACTTATGAAGTTAAAGAACATTTGTTTTTTCTTTCTTCTTTTATAAAACTAAGTGTATCTATTTCTTTATATATTTATTTTGAGGTTCCTTAGGTTTTGCACATATACCCATGACCCATGAGTAATATTTATATGCAAATAGAAGAATATGAGAAAAGATGTGATACAGGAGAAAAGACAGTAGACTCTCAAAAGTAATTCTTAGGTGGTAGGCTGCAAGTGCCATTAGAGAGAAGTAGAGAGACTGAAATTATGTTTAATTCAGGCCAAAAGGGGAGAAAAGACATGCCAGGAGGATGGAATATTAAATATTGGGAGCACGCACCCTGTTGAAACCTCCTAATAACAGGAGTTTAAAAAAAATTTGAGGGGACATTCGTCCCCCAACAATAAACCTGTGTTCGGCTCTGTTTTATGGTTATCAAAATGACTATTTTAAAATTAATTAATTCAACTCATTCTATTCTTAATAGAAATTATTTTTTGAAATAATCATTCCGTATATTAAACATAATCTTAATAAATAAAAATGTTAAGTCCATGCATTAAAAAGGTATCACATAATGAGTGATATATATATAACTAAAATACTCCCTAAAAGTGTCAATATCTCTATATGTATAAAAAATAAAAATAAAAATGTGTCACTCTTAGGGATGGCAATTTTTGACACGACCTGCGAACCCGACACGAACACGACACGAAAAAACCGGGTATGGGTTTAGCTTAACGGGTTACCGGGTCAAACGGGTTGACCCGTTTATGACCCGATAAGTTACCGGGTCAAACGGGTCAACCCGCCGGGTTACCGGGTGACCCGGTAACCCGTTAACCAAAAAAAAGAAAAAAGAAAAACTGAAACTCACCGTTTCTGTTTCACTTTCACAAGTTTCACACAATTTCTGTCATTCTCACGAGTCACCACGGCGCTAAAGGCTAAACCACACATTTCACTGACCCGTCTGCCATCTTCTCAATTCAGTTTCTCTATTTTTTTTTTTTTTTTTTTTTTTTTTTTTTTTTTTTCGATTTTCCTCTCTCAGACTGGGAGTCTCAGTCTCTCTCTCACCGTCTCTCGCCGCCGAGCAGCCCGGAGCTCAGCTCCGTGACTCCGTCTATAGTCACTATCTCCGATTCTCCATCATTCTCGATCTACATCTCCAGTCGACTGAGCCAACTCCATCTCAGCATCTCTCTTGATCTCCCTCTCTTCTCTCACGGCCGGCGCCGCCGATCTCCCTCTCTTTCTCACGGCCGCCGGCACGCCGATCTCCTCTCTCTCTCACAGGCCTCGGAATCAGCTCGATCTCCTCTCTCACGGCCTCTCCGTCTCGCGCGTCTCTGTCATGTCTCGGTCGACGGTCTCTCTCTTCGCTGCTCGTCTCCGGCTCGTCTCCTGGCATCTCTCTGTCTCACGGCGTCTTTGAATCTCTCTGTCAGTCCGTCGTTCAGGTCTGGATCTCTCATCATCTCTCTGAATCACTCTATTTCAGTATTTCTCTGTTTCTGCATTCGGCTGATTTTGCGGTCAGGTCGGGTAGACCCGACCTAAACGAACGACTCGACAACAAAACGGTTGAGGGTCGTGTCGGTTAAACCCGTTTATTAACGGGTCGAGTCGTGTTCGGGTTTTATTACTAAACGGGTTGGCGGGTCAAGTGGGTTGACCTGAACCCGACTCGCCAACCCGTTTTGCCAACCCTAGTCACTCTCTTTAATGAAAAGCCTACGATATAAATAAATAAATAAATAAATAAAGCCCACGATAAAAAATTGGCAATGGTCCAAATCATTCAATTCGATCTCATGACTAATTAATAGCAAATAACCCCAAGGTACATTCAGGATTACAATATATATATATTATATATATATATATATATCACTTTATCTATTCATCACATCACACTTTTAGTACCGCGAAAAGAATAAACACCCAAATTTTTACACAGTTTATACAGTACTCCAACACACAACATTATAAGTAGCGGCTGGGATATGGATTGGAATCTACAGCAATTGGTGTCTCAAGTTGCAGTTCAATTGTGAGAAAAATTATATAGATAATCTACCTATCCAAATAAGTTTTGGACTGTTCCAACAGACTTATTGGGACATGAATCTCATATATATGAGCTCTCCCAATTTATAGAACATCTCATAGTCAACTAAATGACAATCACACTTCATTAACAGTTCCATGCATATAATGTACAGAAAACTTCATTTGTGCTTCACCATAAACAAGCAAGAAGAATTACTTACAAAAAAAAAAAAACAAGCAAGAAGAAAAATGAAAGTTTCAAATATGTAACCAGATAATACTGAATCAGCCTGATTTTGATTATTAAGAAAGTTGTACAAATTCTTAGTTGAAATACCAACACATGCTTCGATCTTCATGTTTTTATATAAATTGACTGATAATCTAATGCAATATTCCTTTTTCGGCTAAGTATCTGTCAGTTGAGGTGATGTTATATGTTGAAAAGTAACTACCAAATACAAACGAATTGCTTCAGGAAAAGAATTTCTTTTTGGTTTTCTCCTTTTAAAGCAATGTTTACAAGACAAGAAGAGCGAACACTAAGAATGGCCACCACTTTATCAAAACGTTAAGATAGATCATCTCATACAGAAGACTTCAAAGGGAATGCAAGACAAGATACTTGAGAATCAAAGCGGCTCTAATGAGCTCAAATATATGAATCTGTTTGTGGAGATAAATTAGGTGAGAATCATCATTAAAAACGTTTTTATTATAATTTAATTATCAATGATTCAAAAGAATATGTATATGTCATTGACACAACAATTAAAAGAATAGATGATAATTAATTAAACATTATAAAGTACAAGGAAGAATTATGAAAAGAACAATCCAAGAACCTCAGCGTATTATTGACGCAACAAAGCAATGTGCTTGATTTTAATGTTTTATGCATAAAATTAAGTTAATCGATCTTAGGACTAGCTAGCTCCTAAATTTCAATAATCATATTATAGATCACCATCTCTTCTCTATTCTCAAAACTGCTTCATAAATTCAAATCATGCCTATGAAGCTCCCAAGTTTTACATAGGACATGTCCTAAAGCCTAAAGATGTTTCTCTTATCCACATTTTCAGAAATCATGTCGTATTGTAGTAGAAAAAAATAAATCACCTGCAACAATTAACATATTCACATATTAACTATTAAATCTGTAAAATCTAATCTTAATAATGAAATTACTCATTTCCATTTCAAGTTCAAGTGGAGCAATTCAGAACTAAAAAGATTAATAATTTAATTTACCTTAGAACAATTTTTCTTTGTCTATATATAGGAAATGTAAATAGTGCATATATATTTAAGAAAAATGCTACATTTCATTCTCTTGTCTTTCTCACATCTTTCTATTTCTCAAAATTACCATTGAATTTGTGATCTCCATGTGTAGACACATATGGGGGCCACAAATTCAATGATAATTTTGAGAAATAGAAGGATGGAAGAAGGATATTGGTAGATGCTGTAGCATTTCCCTATATTTAGACATAAATTTTTTTACAATCCAAGTTGAAGGAAATTTAATGCTAATAGCGTTTCGTAACCTAATTTTGGTTGAAATTGGTTTCGCTTGAGAAAGCCAATCACCATGCATGCCTTCTAATTAAAAGAAAGAAAGAAAAAGAATCCATCACCAAATAATTGTTGCAACGTACCCTACCTTAGAACATAAAGAACAATCCTTTTTTTTCTATCCCTCTCAAAATAAAAGTTGATTTGGGTGAATGTTATTTCAGCGCAAGCAATCAGAACAAAGAGCAACAATAAATCAGACACCCAAAAGCCTCAAGTACTGGAAGCTTTCTACCGATCGAGCCAAAAAGAAGAAAAAAATAAACGTCATGCAAGCTCTAGAAAAAAAGGATATATAGTGTTTTCTAATTAGATTGACTAATATAAATGAAATTTTTACTTAAAAAATATGCTTTCTTTAAATGCCAAAGTACATGCGCATGCCGATCGAGACATCGAGTAGCCCTGTAACCTTACTACTTTAGTGAGAATGAAGAATTCCTTTCGGGATGGAACTCCATAAATGAAAAATATATATCTTCAGTACTGATACAAGCAACCATACCTTTAGATCTCTTCTATATCCTTATAGAGAATCTCGCAAGCAACAGAGAGCAGCTGTAAGAATTGTGAATCAATGACCAAAAACACCTCGAGAACTTGCATGCAAGCCGGCCAGTACTGTATAAACCTTGAAAGAAATTGATCAGCGATCCCCTTGTTTCCCGAACAGACATGCAGAGACCTCAAATCAGTATTTAAAATCAAACAAGAAAGGATCACAGTACTCAGGATCACAATAGTCCAAAAGGCTAGGTGTATAATCCACGTCATTCGTCAACGGCCACATAGATGGAGATACAGGTCCGAGTACTGCCCCAACCGGATCCGGATCCACCGGTGCAACCAGAGGTGGTGTAGACAGAGACAAGCTCGAACCCACGGAGCTCACAAGCGAGCTAATATCATTGTACAAGTAACTACTCTGATGCTGCTGCTGAGGATGATTAGGGTTTGAATACGAGGTTGTTGGGGTACGGTCAACTCCATCACCAACACTAGTAGTCCCATCACACGGTTGAAGATACTGATACTGTTGGACCGTTTGTTGAGGATTTTGCACCATATTGTTAGGACACAGTACGGACGGACTAACGGTAGGGTAAATCCCGTAAGGCACAAAACCCGACGAAGCCATCGTTGGAACGGTTGAAGACGTAGAAGAGAAGGTAAAGCTAAAGCCGGAAGGGCGAGGAAGAAGAGGGCGGAGGGTTTGAGTGGAAGACGAGGAGGAGCTACCGCGTGTGGAGGAGGAGGAGTGGGACGATGAGCCCAGAGAGGGCTGGAGGTTAAGCTGAGCCCTTGAGCCATAGAGGATGATGGCGGCGCGGTCATAGGCGCGCGCGGCGTCCTCGGCGGTGGTGAAGGTGCCGAGCCACTTGCGTGTCCGCTTACGTGGCTCTCGGATCTCGGCGACCCATTTGCCCCAACTCCGCTGCCTAACCCCACGGTACCTGAACTTGCTGTTGTCGGGCCCACCTTTACCCTTGCACTTCCTACTTGAACTGCTTGAGCTGCTTGTGCAGGTAGTACTGTTATTATCACTGGCGGTGGTGGTGGTGCCGTCACAGTCGTTGATCTTGTCTGTGATGGAAGGGAAGGAAGGGATGATGAGTGGGTCGGTGTCTTGGGGAGGGTGATGAGTGGGTGCGGAGTCGTCCATAGGGTGAGGGAGCTTTAAAAGGTTAAAACTGTGGGAAAAGATGGAGAACGCCTCGTTCAGTGTTCTTGACTAGTCGAAATAGAGGAGTCTGGAGCTTTGTTTTGAATGTCATCTCTATAAATGGTGGATGAGGGCGGTGCTGTCTTTTGCGTATTTATGTTTTTGAGAGAGAGAGAGAGAGACGATTGCTGCGCAGTGAAGAAACGAAAGGACTCGTGCATATGGTTTTGGGAATTTGGAATCATTAACTGGTTTATACTTCTATATATGTTTTTTTCTTCCATCTTCAGTCAGATTTTTAACGTTTCGTTTTTAGAAAATTAAACCCTAGATGGTGAAATTTTTACTTTTAGAGACTTGGATTTATCTCTTGCTTTACAGCATTTTAATTTGGCTTCTTATTATTTTACTTTAAAGAGTCAAAATAAATTTTAGACCATTTTATTGTTTCAATCCAGCTCCCTACTTTGAAAAAAAAAATAAGGGGCATGATATTCACTCCCTACTCTTATTTTTTATAAATAAAATATTAATTTATCTTTCAAACTTTTTGATTTTTTCAATTTTATTTATTAGAGAAAGAATAATTTTTTTTTAAAAAAATCAATATTTAAATGAAAAAGTCGAAGTGGATCCTTAGTTTAGGGAGCCGGATATAGGTATTTAAAAAAAGTAGCTCTCTAAAATAGTAAAAACTGATTTTACTTCCTATTTTAAGGATAAAAATAGAAAACCGAATGAAAATGCTCTTAATTAATCCACATTTTTTGTATCCTAGATTCCCAGTTGACAAAATTGCGGTTTTAATTTTTTTTTGAAGTGAAATTGCAGTTTTTATTAATTGGTTAGGTTGATGCAAATTTTTGAATTGCCAGACCAGTAATGGAGCTCCTGCAAAAAAAATATATATATATATTGTTGGTCTCGGGAGATCGGAGAACTTCCGATA
Organism: Betula pendula; assembly: GCA_900184695.1. Taxonomy (NCBI): domain Eukaryota; kingdom Viridiplantae; phylum Streptophyta; class Magnoliopsida; order Fagales; family Betulaceae; genus Betula; species Betula pendula. The sequence goes on along the minus strand of FXXK01000116.1, from coordinate 923,424 downwards.
CTAATGATAGTAAGTGATTCTATCAAAACTGAATTAATGAAGAGAACGAGAGAAGAGAGAACGTAATGTATAGAAGGGAGATCTGTGCATATCTAATTTTAGAGATTTGTATCTCTTTTAATGGGAAGTTCATTGAGGATGTTCTCTTGGATACTTACCATGTGACATATTTGGGATTGTATGATTATTGCCATGGACTGGGGTGACAGAGCCTGTACAGGACATTAGGTTTTGTTTATGATTTTTTTACTTAAAAAAATTGTTTTTACTCACGATTTTAGTTCAAACTTTTTACCACATAAAAATTTATTAATAAAGGTTACAAGATTTGGTATATATACAAATCTGACAACTTAAGCTTTGCGAGAGAGATGAACAAGAAGGTTCCAAAAATAAATTTCAAATTAATGACTAATAAGAATTTAAGATTGATAAACATGAATAAACCTACTAAACAGTAATTAGTGACAAAAGTTGCTATTAATACGACAAAGTTAACTCTATCGGATGCAAAAAAACGAATGTTATAAACCACATTTTTATTAATGTTAAGATGATAGTCTCAACAAAGAATTGAATGAGTCATTATTAAAAGAAAATAGAAATGCTACTTAGCATTCTCTGTGTCCATCTTTCAACATTTTTTTTTGTCTTGTTTTTAGTTTTTATTTTTTAAAACAAACAAAAACAAATAAGTAGATATAAATGTGTCACATGGGATGAAATCAAATGTTGAGAGATGGACAGCACATTACTGTAATTAAGTTGGTTAAGATGAAGATTCCTTGTTACTAATATTTGGCTTTAAGTGCTGTAAAAAAATTACAGCACATGTACTGTCGTTTTTTTTTTTTTAATGACTAAGATTTATTTTGAAGCTTTTATAAAAAAGAGAAAAAAAGTAAAATCAAATCATAACCATTGAACAAACTATTGCACACATGTTGTAGCTTTTTTATAGTATCTAAGCCAAATTCTTAATGTTTGATTCAAATTTTATAAAATTCGGACAATTTAAAAGAAGAAAGTAACAGGTCTATTTGCCTCGAACAACATCCTATGATGTGGATCAAAAAAGACTAAAACCCCTCAACTCATTGTAAATTCGAATAGCTTAACAATAGGAAATTTGATCCAATCTAAGTGATCATCCCATATAATTATACAAGAGTATAATACCAAAAGTTTGGACGCATATCAAAAACACATTTAGCTTAACACACGTCGTTACCTTTCTTTGCTTGGTCAGTGCAAAAGTTTGTATGTTGCTCGGCATGTAAACCGGCTCTCAACGTGCTAGTCACTGTAGAGCTGTAGAGGGAGGACCCTACAATCAGAAACAAGAGAATCATATCAAGGAGGAACAATAAAGTAGTATATATTGGAATAGAGAAAAAAAAAAAAAAAGAAAAAGAAAAAAGTAGTATATATTAATGAAAAACGGCCAAAGCAGCCGATAATTTGGACGTTAAAATTACCTCATAAATTAGGATAAACAACTATAATTTTGAACTTTTATTTTAATACACGGGTTAATGTCACAAATGTTCATTTTCAAGGCCTTTTGTCTTCCAAAAAACATTCGATAGAACACGTTGGATATATAGCACAAGTTGTCAGCACTTCGAAGCAACTGCATGCCAACTTCATAGAATTAAATAATTTCTTACGGAGGATATGAATGTTTGCCATATTAGTTTTATTGTATTTTACCCCCCTTTTTTTTTATTGGGTTTGGAGATCGTTTATGCCTCCACTCCGGAGCCAATACCTAGATGCGTGTGCAGGTCTGTTTCCTCGCAGCATGGGGCTAGGTTTTCTCTTCATAGTTTCAGGAATGAATGAACTCCAAGAAGTATTCGTTTTCCATGGATTTTTGTCCCTTCTTTTTCTTTTTTCTTTTTCGTAGAAGGGACATTGCAACCGATTTGGTAATTCAACAAGGTACTTTAATTATAAAATGAATAATTTGGGAGACATTACAAATATGGTATCAGTTTGAGGAGGAGGCTAGGTAAGTGTATATATATATAGTTTCTCCAATATTTATCTTCACTTTGCCCTCGTTAAGGCCTACTATTCATCTTTCGATTTCCAAAAGTCAAAAACTCAAAATTAGCCGTCACAATTAATATTAATCAATGAGAGCACAATGTAACCTTATATATAGTGCTCTATTTAGAATTATTTATAAAATTATTGTCTCCATATATATTATTTCTTTTCTTCTCTTTCATTTTCCATTTAATTATAAACTTTTTTTTTTTCAACACCTAAGCAAATTCTTTTTTATGAAGTATATTTTTGTGTTTGAAATTAAATAGAAGAGTATTTTTAAAGAGCTTACCAGTTGGGGTCGCCTCGGTTGGAAATTGGGTATATTCTCGTACGTTGGCTGAAGTTTGAATTCTTTCTGCTGATAATTGAAGGACAGTTCAAGTATTCGATATTTATTATTTAAAAAGAAAAAAGAAATCGATGCATAATTTTCATGTGATTAGTTGTGCATATAGAATTTATTCTGGATATTAAAACAATTGATTGAGTGATATATATGGCATCATGGCAGACATTATTTTTAAAAAAAAAAAATTTTAATAAGGTGTAGGGACACGTGTCTTTTTTTTTAATAGCATTGACATGATTTCCATCAATTTATGGACAGAGGTAACATTTCTGTTTTTAGCCATAAGCGAAATATCATCGACGATACAAATTGAAACATTGGTGGAAAAATTCAAAAAAAAAAAAAATTGTTAAATCACATGGGCAAAAAAAAAATTTAACCTTAATAATTTTTCAAAAGAACGTAATTCAATCTAGCTAGGGTTCTTTGATTTTTTGGTTTTATAATGTACATTTTTTTTTTAAAAAAAATATAGTTAATATCAAAATGAGCGATTTGAAAATATAATTTTTTTAAAAAAAACAGTTAAATGTTTAATAAAATTGCGGCTTAGCTTTAAAATTATGCGTTTTTAAAAATACACCATCTTACTTGCAATTTGAAAGTTCTAATTTTTTTACGTTTTCAAATTGGCATTTTTAAAAAACATACTCTCAAACAAAATATTTTCTACAATTTTATTTAGAAACACATTTTTGACGACAAAATTGCAAGGCCAAATGGTTACTTAATTATAATTAACAATTGGTTGCAGTGCTATACGATCACACATGTCAAAAATCAATAAACACGAATCCCCTATATAAATGAATAGTCACAATTTAGACCAATAAAATTCTTGGGGGCATGCAACCGACCGGAAGTCTTTTGCAAAAACGTTACACTTTGCCCACAAACAAGATTTCTCGAACTGCTGAAGATAAATTATGGCTTCCCTGATTGCTGAATGCTGATCACCAGGCTATTGCAGAAGAACAATGGGAGCTAGCTAGGCAGCTGGTCCGACAATTCCAAATAAAAAAATGTAGGTAAACCCATTTTTCATCTTCAATCTTACGTGGCCCTTGCATGCAAGCGGAAAACCTGCCACGTGCAAAACGGACAGAACAAAGCAAGGACTGCGGGACAAGAATTATTGGTTTTGCTTCGCATGAAAGACCTGCTACCTTCATTGTCGGAAAAAACACATAGGGCCACGTTATTTGCAAATAATTTTTTTCCCCCTTTGTTTTTTATTCATTATGAAGCTATGAAGAGGCAAATGTTTTTTCCTCTTTTACAACGAGAACAAAGAAACTTGCTAGTACCGCTATCAAAGTGTGATTAACGCACTAGGTGTCAAGATTTCTTTACCAAAGTCTTTGATATCGGACGTTGGTGGCTGCGAATTCACTAAGCGTTTACGTATATATATGCGATCGTGATTTGTTGTCTATTAGTGTGAAAATGCTTCGTGCGGCACGTCACACAGTTATATTTGTAAGTTTTTTGGACCTTTGTTGGAGGTTGCTTGAAGTCACATGCTGTTTTTCACTTCTCAAAAAATATTTTTTAATTGTTTGTTCTTTTTTGAAAAATCAAAAAATATTTTACCTCGAAAAAAAAAAACAGAGAACATAATTAACCTTTATTGTTGAAAAAAAAAAAATAACATTATTGCTTTAATTTAACTAAAATTTTCTCCAAATTAAGCTGAAAATTTTTACTTAAAACAAGTGATTTTCGCATATATTTTACATAGTCTTTTAATTCTCCTATTAAAAAATATACGTAAACATCACATTCTAATAAATAAATAAATATTTAATTAAATTACCTTAATAAACTAAATTAAAGAAATTTTTTAGAATCAAATGGAAAGAAAAACTTTTTGTCCTTCTACACCACCGCAATGGTGTACATCTCATACAAACACTGTAAGTCAAGTTTTATCAATACCAGATGGTCCTAGTGAGAGGGCCGCTGTCAATTATATTTTTTGTAATATTTATGTTTATTATTTTTTTTTTTAATTTTTACTTTTCAGTTTAAAAGTGTCAAAGACTCATATTTATATTTTTTTCCTAACCCTTTCCCTTATTTGAATTAAAAAAAAAAAAAAAAAAAAGGTCCTGGTGAGAGGAAAGCCTGTTTAGCGGATTGCATGAAGAGCTGACGCGTCTTCGTAGTAGAGGAAACAGAGGAATTGTTTGGAGCTGCTAGTTTCATAGCATGTGGTGCCAGCCAGTGCCTCGGAACTCACAAAGGCAGCCAGTAAAAGGCACAAGTTGATTCTGGAGTATGACCCACCTGGCACCCCACCCACGGGCCCAGAGAGAGAGAATTTCTGCGATGATGCTCTCCCTGCAGTATTCGGCGACTTTTTGCTGTTCTCTGTCTTCCATTTTAGACTTAATTAAAGTATTGGTTGGATTTCTAAGGTTGGAGGGGAGCTGTTCCAATAAGAGCCGCAACTTTATCAAAGAAAAAATGTGTACGTAATCTCCAAAGATGGTGAGCGTCAACCTCCAATTCATTCCCCTCCCCTTTCTTCTCATTCTCTCTCATCTCCCAAGATCCAAATACAGTGAACAATCTGTTAATTAGCAACGATTTTCGGGATTGCATTTTAATGTTAAGATACACCAAATCATTGGCTGTGTGTCACAGTATTTTTTTACTGCGAAGTACCAAAAACTACATTTATATCTGTTTTTTATCCTATTCCTATTTTGTTGATGAAGGGCAATGTCATCTCAATTAAATTAGATAAAAATTTAATGTATAGTATTATTCAATTAAAAATTGTAGTACTCTTAATAAGACGAGAGTGAGAAACTCTGTGAAAATGATCAATACGATCGTCTAATAATAATATAGATGAGTAATTTTGTTTAGTAGGTTATTGTACGACTATTATACAATTAACATAATGTGATAGTGAAGATTAATCATTAATTTTTTTTTTTTGTAAGTGCTAAGAGTATTTTTATCCGGCTCTTTACTTTTATTCTTAAAGTAGGAGTAAAATCAATTTTTTTTTTTAATTTTTTTATTTTAGAGTCATTTTTTCTAACCACTTACCGACTTACGTCTGGCTCCCTAAATTAGGAATTCACTTTAACTTTTTCATTTAAATATTAATATTTTAAGAACTTTTTTATTTTTTCTTCAATAAATAAAATTGAAAAATAAAAAAATTGAAGAGAGAAATTAATATTTTATTATAAAAAATAAGAGTAGGTAGTGAAATGGCTCCCTACTAGTAGAGAGACATTTCATATTCTTTACTTTTTTTCTCAAAGTAGGAAGCTGAATGGGAGCAATAAAATAGTCTAAAATTCATTTTGGTTCTTTAAAGTAGGAAAATCTCTACAGTAAAAAATCGGATAAAAATGCTCTAATCCAATGACTAATTTTTTTTCTGACACATCAACTGGATTGTTGTATGGGAGTCTGCAAAATTCCACTTCATTTTTTTTATTATAAGTTCTTTATAAATTAACGTAATACTCTATATGACACTTACCACATTAACTACTAAAAAATTATATTTACCTATTAAATTTTGTTGCTTAATTTTTATCATTTGGGTTATGCCACGTGTCACATAAGTTTTTAAAAAATTGTATTACTTGAAGGATTTTTTCTGTACGTGTAAAGTTATTCGAAGACTGTGTGCACTGTACAAATGATATTAATTGATGAATATACTTTTCTCACTCATACTGTGTCATGTGATAATCATAGGAACTTTCATATCAATTTATTAAAAAATTATAGGAAAAAATATTAAAAAGCCCTTCAACTAATATGTGTTTTTAATAAAGCCTCATAAAGTGATAAATATGACAATTTACCCCATCAAACTATTGGTAAGCAACAAAAATGCCACTTTTCGGATTATCTTATTGAATATTTTTATTTTTAAAAACTAAAATAATAAAAAAAAAAACTAATTTTTTATTTAAAAAAATAACAAAACCCAAAGTGAATTGGCCACTTCCAAAGAGTTGGAGTTTTTTTTAGTTTAGTTTAGTTTAATTTTTTTTATTAATTTTAATTTTTAAGAAAATAAAACTATTATAAGAAGAGAATTTGAAAAATACCACTTTATGAGACTTTTGAAGGGTTTTTTAATATTTTTTCAAAATTATAATAATCCAAACATTTTTCTTTTACGATGCCGGCAAGTCCAAATACGATTTGATATCCGTTAAGCACGAAATTAGTGGCTCTCAAAAAAACACAAAATTAGTGGCTTCCAAAAGGGATATGCGGGCTTCTGGTTCAATCCATATAAACACTGGCCTATCGAATTCTTATGGGCCATGAAATAGGTAAGCAAATTGATCCAGCTAGATGTGGTGTGTTTCGACCGAAGGATCGAAACCTAAAATAGAGGGCCTACCGCCTGGTTCCCTGTTTGTTCAGTATCTTATCACCTTATTCAGGATGTTAAGCATATTACATATCAACCCAAATTACCCAAAGATTTAAAACTTAAATTGCCTTCAGTTTTGTTCCCAGCCAACAAGAGAGTAATGCCAGAAATTACCATTCTATTTCATTATTATCCAGTATTACTAATGCGACAGTATTTAGGTTTTAAACAAATGGAAATCAGAGTGAAAGAGAGAAGGAAACATAGAATTATTGAGTGGATGACACAATACAAAGGATCAATTGATTGGACACCGAATTCCAGATCGATGAAGCCTGCAGAAAAGAAAAGAGATCAAGCAATAAAGGACTTCGTCAATATACTAGCGCAGCCACTTCGATGTTTAAGTTAGTGTTTATTTGATGGGGAAGAAAAAGGAATTGAGAGAGAGAGAGAGCTTTTTGGTAGAAACTTGTGCATACCTTATAAGACAGCCTTTCTTCCCCTTTTATGGAGTGTTTTCCCGAGTTGTTAGTGGACTGAAAGGAGGGTTAAGAATAGTTGAATTGATTCTTTGGATCTTACTTTATTTGCCGAACATTCCTCCGTGCCCAAGAATATTGGGACACCAAGCTTTGGCAAAGGCTTTGCCCTTCTCTACACCCCCCTCCCCCCTCTTTTTTTTTCTCTAAAAAATAACTTCATTTTTAATATTCCTTCAATCGCTTTTTAACAATTTTTTTTTACTTTCTATATTACATCAATAATTTTTTATTACTATTCAAACAAAAAACCCAATAAAAAATAATTTTTTTTATTTTTCTATACAAAAAATTTACAATATTCTTTCTATTTTATATCACATCAACAACTTTTTATTACTATTCAAAATTAAGAAACCTTTACCAAACCAAGCCATAGTACATGTGGCCTGACTTGGCCTGACTGAGACTTTCTGCGGGTGTAGTGTTCTTTTGATTTTGGTAGGCTTGCTTTCTTGAGTTTGACCGGGCCTGAACTAGTTGAAGTGAGTTTTATCGGGCTTCTCCTGGGCCCAAGAGGCCTAAACCTTAGGGGCATTATCTTTGGGTATATGATATCATAATAAAACGTTTTTATTTCAACGATGTCATCGGGTAGTTAAAAATCAATAAATCAAATGTTCAACCTTTCCTACTCATGAAACACATGAATTGATCATGTCGCTCACTGCTTAATGTCTAGGCAATGCACCAACGATGCTTTTGGCATTAATTAAAAAATAAAGGCAAGATGCTCTTGAACATTGTACTTAGCCAAGCCCAAACCTAATCAAATAACCAAGTTGTTGGAAAATAATAATAAACAGAGATTAATTATAAGCTAATTAAACTAAGCGCAAGAGGTATTCATGATATTGAAGGGTCACCGGTCACGTACTAAAAGGCGCAAAATTTGGGGGTGCCCACCACGTTGCCTCGAAAAGCAAATAAAGCTCATGGAAATAATGGAATTGAACTACTGCCTCCCTCCTCCCTTGGACTAGACTTGGGGAATCAATTTACATTTAAAGAAAAAAAAAAAAAGTCAAACGAATAACTGAAGTCAATGGGGGAGTTTCGATCCAGTGCTCCTCACGAGTTTGGACTCCTTGCCAAATAATTGTACTTGTCAACGGCACTTGTGGGAACCGCCACCATCACCTTCACAGCGTCCCTCTGATCAAATACTGGCAAAAGCAAGCAGTATCTATCGCAGCAAATGGGTCCCACGTGATTTGGCCTTCCCATGCCGAAGTCAACGTTTTCTAAACCTAGCCTTGACCATTGCGATACGATGAGAACACCCACTGAGTCCGGACTCGCTGATGAATGACTCACCGATTCCACCACCCTCTTTACGTATTCGGTGTCCACTCTCTCTTTGGAGCTTCTAACCAACGCTGAGGCATATCCTAACCCCTTTTCAACGAGATCTTTAACGCTCGTTTGCGCGCACCCTAGTACAAACGCGTTGCCGTAGTACCCACTGGGTAGACTCGGCTTGACTCGGTCACGAAAGCTGATACTGAAAAGCAGCTTCAAAACTTGGTTTGAAGGTAAGTTTAGTGATCTAGCCCAGCTCCTCCAGACGTGTGCTGAAAGGACCTCGAAGGACGTGTACGGTGACTCAGTCGTACTGGGTGGATTCGTTGAAGTAGCTAGATTCTTGAGCTGGTTGAGGTGTCTTTGATCGAAGGTGATTGAAGTAGGGGCGAGTCTCTCGTTGGAGAAGCGAGTCAAGAAGCCGCAGAGGTCAGGGACTCGGTTGAACTCGGGGTGACTCACCGAGTTACTGCATGGATGCCTTACGGGTATTGTGTCGAGGAGGTGACGTTCCCAGACTGGTTTCGGGTCGCTGAGTACTACTCCGCGTGATCTCCCAGAAGCCAACTCAGCGAACGAGTTGAGAAACTCAGCGCTACCAATTCCATCACAGAGACAATGGTTGATTCCAACACCCACTGCCGCCGCTCCGTCCTTCAGCCACGTCAGCTGCACCACAAGAGGTGGGGCCCCTTTGAGAACGTCGGCCACGTGGAGGGAAAGTAGCTTCCTCCACTGGGTCACATATCTCGGAGCCCTCTCAAAGTCGGTAATCGAGTATCGATCAGAAGTGGCTTCAATGAACAACGCACCCTGGGCTCGACACACTACCTCAAGCTGGCTCGAACCGTCAGGCTTAGCCCTGACTCTTCCGGCTAAAGGGTAGTATGGGACCAAGGCTTTGGCAAGCGCGGCCTTAACACAAGCCGTGGTCGCACTATGGTCCAAACCAGGGCGAGCCTTGTAGACGAAGAGATACTCGATGGTGAAACGAAGGAAGAGCTGGGAGTCAATAGCGGAGAGAGTGAGAACACGCGCTGGAGTTGGCTCACAGGGAGTGACCATAACAGCCTCCTTGACATGCACAGAGGTTCCCATTTTCTGGTTTCGTTTGAGGATCGATATTGAAAGTGAAAGTCTCTCGGTGTTTTTTTTGGAGTTGTGTGTAGTAGTGGGCGGCTATATATTGTACATGTATGGAGGAGTTTGGGATCCCTTATGAAGGCACACATTATTTTTCCCAAACAAAGGACAAGGAAAAAAAAATTGGGGAGGCAACACACAAATCAATTCAACTATTATTGTAAACGACCCCATGTGTATCTTTTCTCTTTCTAACTGTGAAAGATTTGTGCCAAGATTCTCCGGGCATTGCTTTATGGAAAAAATGAATATCAAAACAAGATATTAACAGCTTGGCATAGCTTTCTGTCTGTTCGGCGGAGTGATAGACATCACTTTCTCACTCTAAAACTTTTATTTCCTTTCCTTTCCTTTTCTTTTCTTTTCAACAAGCTGCAGTGTGCCTCTCTGATATCAATTTGCGTGGTGTTATTCATGTGTTGTTTGATTTTTTTAAGTAATGACTTGATGGACGTGCACGCTGATACCTGTCTAGCTAGTCCATTGTCTGCGGTATCTTTTACAAAAAGCACCTACTGTATAAGTTGTATTATATATCAAACCTGGTTGTGTGCATCAAGATGATGAGAACCTTTTGGGGTGGGGTTTCATTTTTCTATTCGTTGATTTTCTTTTGGACGTTTTTTTTTTTGTTGGGGTACGGGACAACAAAACAAAAAAAATGAAAATAATGGTCGCTGAATTGGCCGAGCCACCCTAAATTGGCCATCCGATCGGATGTTGCAGAACTATTAATTCGTTTTAATCACCCACAAACCATTCCAACAATCATTATTTGTTTGTTTTTAGTTTTATTGTCATGATTTGAATCGTTTATTTAAAATGTACAACAAACTTAAAAGAAAAGTATTGTATTTTTTTTTTTCTAATCAAATAGGGAAAACGGGAAAAAGATTACAACGGAAGGTCTTTTGATGGACCATATCCTACTTATTGCATGCACTAGATCTCAATCGAAATGATGAGAGCCTTTTGGGATGGGTCTACAGACTTGGAAGGAATTAATTTGAGAAATCATTTTTCGTTGATTTTCTTTGGGACATTTGATGGACCCAAACGTGAAAATTATTGATTTGGGAACAGTCCTTTGGGAAAATGCTGAGATGATACCATGTGCAAATGAGCCAAGATGTCAACAGGTCTCTCAGATGGACCCTCATTTGCCTAGTTTAACAAATAGTTGCTTTTTCATTTTTTTTCTTCTAATTAAATAGTTGCTTTTTAAGTTATCATAATTGAATGTATTTAAATAAGAAAAGAACAGGTCTTAGGAAAATTGATTCTTAGTCCAAATAGTTTAATGTTATATAATCATTAAAATTATTGTTGGTTTCAACGGCCACGAGATTTGGATAATCTTATGCCCCAACTCCTTCCTTAATCTCTGTACACGACTACACGTCTCCACAATTGACAAAAGGAGTACTATAATTACAACTTCGTTCATGGGAATAAAGCCGAAATGAAAATTAGTTTCATAACCAACTCTATAACGTAGCATATGATGTCCTGATAACGAAGGCCCCTTTGAATTAATGATAATGGATAATTCTCGTGAGTGTGGAAATCTAAGGAGGAAATCTTTCTGTTAAACGGCAGAGGAGTTAAGTGTGTAAAGGGATAATATTAGGGGCACAACCAGAAATTTTGATGGGGAAAAGTTTTAAAAAGACATTTTTTGGTGGAAAACAATTAATTTTTGGGGTTTACCTTAAAATAAATTTTGAGAGAGAGGGGGCCGGGATTATAAAAAGACTTTTTCTTTTTTTTTTTTTTTTTTTTTTTTTTAGAGGAAAAACAACTAATTTTTGGGGTTCACCTTATAAAAAACACGGACAAGCTACTACCAAGGTTAAGCATCGGAGGCTCCCATCAGCGCCACCTCGGTAGTCGTTTTCTGATCTTGCAAATGGCCAGTCATTCGATCCAACTGTTTGAAAATATGTTTTTGCATGTTGTATGTTTGTGTTTGAGAAAAGAAGACAAAAGACAATAAATTTTTTAACAAACATAGTTAGAAGCCATAATACAATACAACATTAACATATTGGGGATAGTATCGTGCAATAAAGTTCAATTATTCCTAAATAAGTATCATGGTTTTGACTTTAATTAGATTGCATGGTATACTTAATATTGAGGAGGGGAATCAACTAAAGTGGTGCTGATGCACGCCGGTTGTCTGTCGGGAGGATCCAACTACATCAAATTAACGGTTAACATGGTCGCATTAAAGCATTCCCACCACAGACTTTGGCTATGTTTGTTAATCTCTTCCTTATTCTCCTTGTTTTTTTCTCTCTCAAAATCAACACTACTTTTAATATTTCATCAATCACTTTTTAACAATTTTTTTTTACTTTTTATATCACACCAGTCACTTTTTATTATTATTCAAATAAAAAATTCACTAAAAAATAAAACTTTTCATTTTTCCTGACAAAAAATTTATAACATTATTTCTACTTTATATCACATGATTCACTTCTATTACAAAAAAAAAAAAAGGCTTTAACAAACATAGCCTTTGCCTTTTGGTTTGCGCTTGGCGAGATTTAGTATTCCAACTCAACATTGGGTTTCAAGAATTAGTCTGCAAGAATATCATTTTTCTCACATTTAATTTCACTGACTGCAAGAAAGTTATATAAATTACTTACCCTTTTTATTCTTGTTCTTCCACGAGACTATAAGTTTGACATTCCAAAAAGTTAGTCTCAAATTAAGAAGATAAATTGAACATATATAGCAAATAAACTATAAAACTGTTTATGGATGCTAAGTATTATATTTGTTTTTTATTGTGTGAGATTGGACTTTATAGGTAATTTTAAAAAGCTCAAGTTAGAGCTTAATTAGTCTTTTAGAATGATAACACAGATGTGATTAGCATTTTTACTTGTTTTTAGAGCATTTACATCAAACTCAACAAATTTTAGCTAAAGAATCAATTTTTTTTTCCTATTTTAACCACCCATTTTTTCAAAGCACATATGTCATACTCTTTATTTTAGTTATTCACTTTTATTAATCTATTTAAAATATTCGATGTTTATCCACTTTCACTATTTTTAAAGATGATAGACAATCAGATTGAATTTTTTACTAGTTTATTTATGTATTTATTGAGTTATAATGCTTAACATTTAACAAATTTATTGAGCACGGTAGGAGCTAGCCATTTTATTTTTAAACTAAAATTGCTAGTAGGATGGGGCTACTTTTTGCCCATATTTGCTACATAATTAGTCAAAATAACCAATAAAAATGCTTTTACGATATGAGTTTGCATACCCATTTGAGATATATTTTTATATAAAGCAATTCTAATGATAGTATGATTCTTTTGTTTGTTGGAGGTGACGTATATATATGGTGCTACCGGTAAATATAAACATAAGTCTGGGCTGAAATGAACAGTATTTCAGCTCAGGCACATGAACAGTGTTTTGTGGACTTTATGTATATTTATTTTTTTAATCTCATCCAGTCCAAACCGAAATACTGTTCATTTCAGCATAGACTGTTGTATATCACGACTCATGGTGCTACATAATGGGTTTTTTTTTTTTCTTTTTAAAAAAATTGCCTTCTTCTTCCTCCTCAATTGGATCTACTTTTTTAATCAAATACATGCATTGTCTTGTAAGTCAGACTATTAATTAAGTTTTCCGTTGCTATTCTTGTAAAAGTTAATTTGAAGAAAGCACAGCTTAGACCTTAGGCGGATGCTCCTACTGTCCTACATGAATCTAGGTAGGCTATAGCTTTTGCATGTACGACTGTTACTTTGTCGGTTTTTGAGGGACGTATTGTTGTGAAGATTTGTGGCATGAGAAAATAAAGTGGGATATATCCTATGTTTATATATATATATACTGGGGTCTATAGCCTATATGTAGAAGGAGTCCTCGAATACTAACCTTAAAGAGGGCACTGTCTGCCCCTCAAGCTACCCTTTTATTCCTCCTGCAGATATGGACTACAGTCTACATCCCAAATGGCTTTGTGAAATCGTTGATTGGAACCATTTTTTTTATTTTTTTCTATTCCGTTGATTGGAACCATTTAGTAGTGTACTGATGGGACTGCCTGCGGAATATGCTTTAATTTTAGCCTTCTTTTCCGATCCCTTTGCCAACTTTATACCAATCGGACATTCGGACCTTCGTGTATAGAGATGGTTGCAACTTGCAAGGGCTTGAAACCAAATAAAACCCCCGATCTTTATCCAGTACTTCTATATGCGGATATAGTCTAAAAAGTCTAGCCACCTTATTTAAACTGTTTAAGAATACTATTCTTTTAAAACATCAATGTTTGGTTAATACACGGTCTACTCATCCAGTGTAGAAGAAGATGAAAATTTGTAAAATATACATGTGGTATCTTAGTCGTTAGCTCATTTTTTTATATAGACTAAATTATTAAATTTATTTATTTCTATTAATATAAAATTTTAAAATAAATGATAATTTAATATAATATTAAAGTCAAAATCATGATTATTATTGGCCAACTTTGGGTCTCACTGATGCTCTGGTGGAGTTAAGTTATATTGTAAGTTTGTAGTTATTTACCGTCTAAGTCTCTCATGAACAATTTTTAATAAGTAAGTGCTATATATCATAGTAACATCCAAATAAAATAGTCACAATTAGTTATCATTTCCTATCCTTTTTGGACAACGAATGGATCTATCCGCTAGACAACGATTATGATTTTTGAGTCTATAACACTCAACTCTCTCTCACCAAATCCTGGGGATATGGTCTCTCATCAAAATCCTGGAATAGGATCAAATGCTGGCCTACCACCGGCCTATTAATTCCTCTTGAGAATATTACTGGTGTGGCCTGTGCACTCTCGAGGTTGCGTGAAAATATTCTGGTGACACACGGAGGAGAGGGAGGAAGAGAGAGGAGAGAGAGAGAGAGATTTGTGTTCCTGGATGTAGAAAATTAATAAAAAAAAACCATGAAAGAGTGGGTTGGATCCCGATTGTCTGAATTTCATATAATTTAAGGGTTAAAGTAGGTGTCAAAGTAACTAAAGATGATGCATATTTTTACAAGAGGGAGTAATCTTATGTGTCATTCAATGTTAGATTTTATATTTTTTTAAAATTAATGTAACTTTTAAAATTATTTAATTTATAATAATTATTATTATATTTGTAACTAATAAATTTTAAATGCTACATATATTTTGAAAAACTAAGGAAACTAAAAAGAGAGACATATTACCCCCTGTCAAAGGAAGGTATTCAAGGCTTAAACAGGGGATGAGATAAGAAGACATACCATATCAAAATCTTGCTTTTTGTCTTAGATGATATGATATGGACCTGCATGCAAGCTTACGCTTCCTTTCTTATTCTTCCTTTATCTGTCTCCTTTTGTCAGCTGGCTTGTGATTGAACCCATCACGGTCTTTTCACAAAAGCAAATCTCAGACAAGATATATGTGTTTACAAGGACAAAGATTTTGAGTATCTTATAATCAAAAATTATGCAAATGCGATACGGAATATTAGTTCTGATTAACTTGCGGGTAAGGGCATGCTACAGCACTCCCATATTTATAAAATACGATGGAAATGGGCTTCATAGCACGGACTTAGACCAAATGAATGGGACATTGAAATGGAGTTCAGTCTTCAAGGCAGGAATAAATAAAAATTTCCGATGGCCTAACCAGTTAGCAAGTCGGTCATGACTTGGTTTATGAGAACAGGAGACAATTGGTGATACATTAAATTAATCACCTTAGACCTATTCAACCTGTCTTTTCATGGAAGGTATATAGGTCATCATATTATGCAATTACCTTCACGAGAAGCTCATGCTGCTGTTACTTGGTGGTCCGTCTTGCTGTCTCTTTTGGTTGCTCTTCCTTAAGTATTGAAGGTGACTCTTTAATCACAGTGTTAGCCATCAACGATGCCTTTCCTGTTCTAGAGTAGAATACTGAGCCATCATATCATGCAATTACCTTAGACCATTAATATTCACCTTAGATCCATTTCAACCTGTCTCTTCATGGAGGTATATCCAGGCCATCAATCATATCATGCAATTACTTTCACGAAATCTTATAATAAAAAATTATGGCAAATGCGATACGGAATATTAGTTCTGATTAACTTGCGGGGTAAGGGCATGCTACAGCACTCCCATATTAATATAATACGATGGAAATGAGGCTTTCAATAGCACGGACTTAGACAAATGAATGGGACATTGAAATGGAGTTCAGTCATTCAAAGCAAGGAATAAATACAAAATTTCCGATGCCTAACCAGTTAGACAAGTCGTCATGACTTGGTTATGAGAACAAGAGACAATTGGTGATACATTTAAATAATCACCCTTGACCTATTCAACCTGTCTTTTTCATGGAAGGTAATTAAGGTTCATCATATTATGCAATTACCTTCACGTAAAAGCTCATGCTGCTTTCGGTGGTCCATCTTGCTGTCTCTTTTGGTTGCTCTTCCTTAAGTATTTGAAGGTGACTCTTTTAATCACAGTGTTAGCCATCAACGATTCTTTCCTGTTTCTAGGAGTAGAATACTGAGCCATCAGTACATGCATTACCTTAGGACCCATTAATTATTACCTTAGATCCATTCAACCTGTCTCTTGCATGGAAGTGTCTATCAGGCCATCAATCATATCATGCAATTACTTTCACGAATCCTAGTATCAAAAATTATGCAAATGCGATACGGAATATTAGTTCTGATTAACTTGCGGGTAAGGGCATGCTACAGCACTCCCATATTTATAAAATACGATGGAAATGAGGCTTTCATAGCACGGACTTAGACCAAATGAATGGGACATTGAAATGGAGTTCAGTCATTCAAAGCAAGGAATAAATACAAAATTTCCGATGCCTAACCAGTTAGACAAGTCGGTCATGACTTGGTTATGAGAACAAGAGACAATTGGTGATACATTAAATTAATCACCTTAGACCTATTCAACCTGTCTTTTCATGGAAGGTAATTAGGTCATCATATTATGCAATTACCTTCACGAGAAGCTCATGCTGCTTTACTGGTGGTCCGTCTTGCTGTCTCTTTTGGTTGCTCTTCCTTAAGTATTGAAGGTGACTCTTTAATCACAGTGTTAGCCATCAACGATCCTTTCCTGTTCTAGAGTAGAATACTGAGCCATCATATCATGCAATTACCTTAGACCCATTAAATTATTCACCTTAGATCCATTCAACCTGTCTCTTCATGGAAGGTTATCAGGCCATCAATCATATCATGCAATTACTTTCACGAGAAGCTAATGCAGCCTTACTGGCGGTTCATCTTGCTATCTCTTTTGATTGCTCTTTTCTGAGTATTGAAGGTGACTCTTTAGTCACAATGCTGGCTATCAATGATTCTCTCTTGTTCCTAGAGTGGAATACCGAGCCAATAATTTCTGACATCTTGTTTCAACTGCGTTTCATCCCTATTTGGAAAGCTTTAAAAGTTTTCAGATGTGCTAATTTTAGTGCACATCAAATTGTTAGATGGGTCACTGCCAATCATGTCTTTTGTAGCATTCCCCATTGTTTCTCTTTTATTTATGTTCTTTGGTTTAGGAGTGACAATGACCCTCATTTATAGCTTTCATCTTTTTCCTTTCCTTTATTTGAATAGAGATAAAAAATAAATAAATAAAAATTACTTTCACGAGAAAGTTCAATTAAAATGGTTCTTAGAATGTTCTCAACTTGAAAACTATACACCCTCATTAATCTTCAAATGGCCATTAAAACAATTAACATGGTAACCCACGCCCTACAAGAAAAATTACACACCATTGGCATTGATGTTACCATGTTGGATTAGAAACCTCCCCCATTGAAAGGGGTACATCCTGGATACGAAAAAACATACACTGTTTCCTAAATTCTTTATTTAGTTTTTTCTCTAAAGAATGGTTCTACTACTTTAACAGTCGAAAGTTTCCCATCAGCCATCCCATTGCCATTGGCCAGAGTCACTCCAATAGCCCCTTCTTTATTTTGTAGGTAACCCGTTGCTAGTCCACTTGTCCCAAAAATTTGCTTGAACACAAAGACGAAAAAATAGGCTTTCATAGCTGGACTAGAGACCAAATGGGACATTGAAATGGGGGGGTTTTATGTACACTAATTTCATCAAACACGTGTTAATGGCCCCCCCGATTATTTTGTTCATTGTGATAGAGTCAATCCATTGGGCACAATTGTACTCTTGGTAGATGGAAACAAACTATGTCCTGACTTCTCACATTCTCAATCTTGTTTGATCCCCAATCCACTTCAAGTATGTAGGATTTTTTTTTTTTGAAAAATTAGAGAAAGAAAGAAAAACAAATTATGGGATCTTTATGAAGGGTTTAAGAAAAGTGATGAATTTTAATTCAATAGATAAAATTAAAGGACAAATTGCTATGTTGGGGGCTTTTTGAGTTGATACTATAATTTACTATTAAAAAAATTTAGAGTAAAAATTGTAATACCCTACAAAGTTTCCTTTCTGGCTTGCATCACTTACGAGTTACGACATCTTAATTTACGCTATCAAGCGGTGGGGCTGAGTAGCCAAAAAATTTCTTCATAGAGTCCTCATGCCGTCACATCTTATGTACAACTTTGAATTGAGTTTCAAAAGCACCATCTTTATCTTGAAAGAAACTAAATCTTTTAAAACTTAACTACTTTTGCAGGCATTTCATAGTGGAATATCCAAACTCCTTATCAGTAATATGAATACTATTTTGACGTTTTTTAGTTGGTGGATCCAACCATGGCCCTCCAGAAAAACACTCTTTAGGTCAACAAGCGCGGCTCTTTGGGTTGAACTAGAAAACCAATTTGGCTTTTGATTCTCTCCTCTCTATGAATTATTTAGTCTCTCATATTTCTAGTGGCCCTGCTGAATAAATATCCTTTTTTCTTTTTATCAAAATTTAATGGGAAAAATTATATTTAGTTCCTAGGTTTTTATGTGATTTGAATTTAATCTTTGAGTTTCTAATTTCAAGAATATGATTCTTAAGTTTTATCCGAATTTTAAATAGGTCATTCTATCATTTTTCCATCAAAATGAATGGTTTGTTATATATCACTTGTGTCTCAATTCATATGCTAGCGTTCATATCAACATTTAATATCAATGTTATATCATTAAGCGCCAATTCATCAATTAAAAAAAAAAACCTAACTTAAAAAACAATAACCATGTTCTTTGTCATCTAAATATTATAGATTTGTAATATTAAAGGAAGAACTATTAATTTTGACATTAATATAGACATTGACATGTCAAATAAGACACATGTGACAAATAGAAAATCGTTAATTTTGACGGTAAAGTGATAAATGAACCAATTTCAAAACTTGAGTAAAATTTAAGGATCTTATTCTTAAAATTGAAAACTTAAAGACTAAATTCAAATCAGATGAAAACTTAGGTATTTAATATGATTTTTCCCAAATTTAATGTCAGACAAAGTAGTGTAAATTTCCAACTGTCCAAAAAATAAATAAATAAAGCTAATAAAAGATGACAAAATTAATTATTTAATTAATATTTTAACACTTTTTTTTTACGTGTGGGCTGAAATTTTCTTTTAATAAGTGAGACCCAACACGTAAAATATTTAATTTAAATTCAAAGTAAATTGTGAATATATGGTTTAAACTACTTAGAACCTTGGTTCTGATATTATATTAAATTACCAATTGTTTGAAAGGCTTAAGTTAATAAAAAATAAAAAATTTAATTATTTAATTAATGTTCTACTACAAAATTTAGGACTGATAATTTTTTACACAACTCATAAACCCAATGCTAAATTAGCTTGTTAGGGTTGATTGGTCTTACCCCTTTAATTAATTAAATGAGACAAATTAAGGTTGATTTATATAGTTTTAAACCCATGCCTCGACACGACTTAAACTCGACACACGACATAATTAGAGCTAACAATTTTTGATATAACCTGCAAATCCGATATAAAATTAGTGAATTAAAATTTAAAAATTTAACTCATTTAATTAAATAAATCAAAATAAACTTGATGTATATTTTATTCATGTATTAATTCGACTCGAATCCAACGCCCTAAGCCACACATTATGCACTCTGTAATACTAGCAGAACTCTAACATCTTCCATTTCACACCCAATTCCCATTGATGGGTTTTTAAGTCATTTTGGACCTGATTGTACCACTATGGGCTGTTAACATAACCTGGTTGACAAAGTTGAATGGATCATTAACTGAAAATTATGAGCCAATATCCGGCCTAGGCCCATAGTTATTTTGCGATTTCTCGTCAATGGGCTTGACCGAAAATAGCCCATTTCTCGTTACAATTGTTCGAGCTTCTTCAACCTACAGCTGAAAACCCTAATTCATTTCTAGTTCTCAGTCTCCATATCGGTTGTGAAACCCTAAGAAATGTCGCTTCTCCAAAAGCTCCCACACAAACCCCATAATTCCCTTTCTGTCCTCACCGTCATCACCCGGTTTTTCGCAACCTTAAACCCTAACCCTAACCCATTCCCTGATGTGCCCACCTCCGCCTACTACGACGACCTGGTCCACGCGGCAGGCCGGTCCAGAGACTTCGAAACGCTCCGCGACCTCCTCAACAAGCGCGTGAGGGACGGTTGCTTCAACACCTCCAAGACGTTCAACTTCATCACCAACAATGAGACCTCCTTGTCCGTACTCGACGACCTTTCCCAAACCCTAGCTCGCCTCGACAAAGGGATGCCACGGAAGAGCGCGTACGATTCGCTGATATCGCGTCTGTGCAAGTTGGGTCGAATCGACGAGTCCGTGCGCGTGGTCCACGAGATGGCGTGCGGGGGGTTCGGCTTGAATGCGTGTAGCTTTCACCCGGTACTGAACGCGCTCACGAGGAAGAAGGAAATGAATCGTGCGTGGGGCGTGATGAAGCTGATGAGGCAGTATCAGATCCCGCCAGATCTGACGGCTTATAATTACTTTCTGTCGGCGTACTGTTTCGCCGGAGATTTGACTCCCGCGACCGAGGTGTTGACCAAGATGGTGGGGGAGGGGGTGAAAGCAGACACGCGTACGTACGACGCGCTAGTTCTGGGCGCGTGTAGTGCGGGGAAGGTGGAGGGTGCTCTGGTGGTGCTGAGGAGGATGGTTGATGATGGAGTGCCGGTGCTATTGTCCACGCACATGTACGTTGTAAAAGCGCTGTTGAAGCGGGGCTATTATGCGCAGTCCGTTGAGTTTGTGAGAATTTTTGCTGGAAGGGACACGTGGCTGGATACTAACAGCTTTGGATGTTTGGCTAGCAAGCTCATCGAGTTGGAGAGGTTTGATGAGGCAGAGTTGGTTTTGGAGGAAATGAACAAAAGAGGTTTGGAGATGGGAGATAAATTGAAGGACTTTTACAGACTGAATTTTAGAGATAAAAAGAAATAATTTTGAAGATCCATAGCGATTGGTCATTATATTTTTACTTGTTCAAAGTATTTCTCAATCATAGCCACCCGATTTTCTTCTGATTTTGAACATGTTAAAATAACTTTTACACAATGCAAATTAATCACTCTTCGAGCTTGTCATTCTAAAGAAAGGAACTTTGTGGGTGAGCAAATAGAGAGAAATCTTAAGGGGAAAAGAACATTAGGAATGTGAAATGGCTTGGATTTCAATTCTCTGAAATTTTTTCTAACGCTCTTGAGGTGTTTGGGCAGGTGGGCCTAATACTTCGAATGGTCCAAAAATATGTCCCTACTCTTTAAGATAGGATGGTTAATTCTTGATAAATTCCGCCAATTCAATCCAATTTAACATAAAATTAACGAAATTAAAATTAACTTATATAATTTTACCAACACAGGTGATCAGATATCGAAATGCTTCACTTTTGGGCACAAAAAATTTGTAGAGGAATGGGATAAATACTTTGAAATGTAAATTTGATAAAGTAGAGAGATCCTCGTAAACGGCGAGTTCCAAGCACAAATGTGAAAACCAAACAAAGAAAGAGACGTGGTGTTGTTTGGTCGCACATGTGCACGGGATTTGCTTAAACTAAAGTTCGTTCCGTCCAAACCCAATGCGGGAGCTGACGTCACCGCCGGTCACAATGCACGGCCATTTTCCCTTTGGGTCCAAATCCGATGCTTTTCACTCCCTCCCATTCAATCCCAACCCCCCAATACCTCCGGCGTATCCCTTCATATTCCAAATACCCACCACACCCGACTCCACACATGGACCGCCCGAGTCCGAAACCGACCACCCGGGCCCACCACGGTTCTGCCGGCGGCGGCGGCAGCGGGGGGCGCGAGGACTGTTGGAGCGAGGGCGCAACGGAGATACTGATCGAGGCCTGGGGCGACCGTTTTGTCCAACTCAACCGTGGTAACCTCCGTCAAAAGGACTGGAAGGAGGTCGCCGACACCGTAAATGGACGTCAAAACGGCGTTAAGCCCCGCAAGACGGACATCCAGTGCAAGAACCGGATCGACACGTTGAAGAAGAAGTACAAGCTCGAGAAGGCCAAATCCCCTCCGTCCCAATGGCCCTTCTTCTACCGCCTCGATTCGCTCATCGGCACTAACGCCGTTTCCAAGAAGCCAACCACCGTTACTTTCACCGTCAAGCCCTCCTCCAAGCCCAAACCCAGCCCTAACCCTAACCCTAACTCTAATGTCGTAGTTTACTCCGGTGCGGGTTCCACGGATAGTTCACTTGGGGATGATGATGATGAGGTCGACGAGGACGACGACGATGATGGTGGAGGTGTAGGGTTTGATGGGAGGGTGTCGAGGAAGCATCGGATGGAGAGCGTAGATTTGTCGGATGGGGCGGCGTGTAGGGAATTGGCGAGGGCGATACTGAAGTTCGGGGAGATCTACGAGAGAATCGAGAGCTCGAAGCAGCAGCAGATGATGGAGCTGGAGAGGCAGAGGATGGAGTTCACTAAGGACCTTGAGTTTCAGAGGATGAATATGTTCATGGACGCTCATTTGGAGATTGAGAAAATGAAGCGCCCCAAGTACGCTCCGAGCTCAGGTGAAAATTATATCAAAGATTCAACTTTTATTTTTTGTTGGATTTTGTTTGTTACATTACAGTTAGTTGAGCTGCCAATGGATGTGATTTTTTGGGATTTGTTTACATTATGTGGGCGATTTTGGATTTTGATTGTATTGTGAGGGAAAATTGTAATTTTAAGAAATTCTAAGTTCCAAATTTTTGGGCGTTGGATGTTATCAAATACTGTTTGTGGGAATTTTGAAGCAAATGTATTGAGAAGGGTGTGGTATGAGCAGGAATGGTTTGGATTTTCACTTTTCACACTATTGTGATGTTGAATCGTTAACCTCAGCGATTTGATGTGGGTTTGGTGTTATGCTCAAAAGGTATAAGTAGTTGGTCGCAAGATTTAATTATCGTAAAAGGGTTGGATGGGAATTTTGAAGCAAATGTATTGAGAATGGAGTGGTATGGGCAGGAATGGGTTGGATTTTCTCTTTTCACACTATTGTGATGTTGTATCATGAACATTGCCAATTTGATGTGGGTTTGGTGTTATGCTCAAAGGGTAGAAATAGTTGATTGCAAGATTTAATTACTGTAGAATGGTTGGACGGGAATTTTGAAGCAAATGTATTGAGAAGGGAGTGGTGTGAGCAGGAATCGTTTGGATTTTCTCTTTTCACACTATTGTGATGTTGAATTGTTAACCTTGACGATTTGATGTTATGTTCAAAGGGTATAAGTAGTTAGTTGCAAGATTTAATTTTCATAAAATGGTTTGATGGTTGTGCCACCGGTCGTGAGAAGCTCTCCATTAATGCTTCAACATGCAGGTGGATATATTTTAGTTCATTAGGCCCGGAAATTATGTAGATTTCAATTTTTATTTTACTGGTTTAATTCATCAAGAAAGTAGAGATTTGGATATACATGAGTTCCGAGGGGATGCTGTTGGTAGGACTGGTAACTGGTAATTTCTTCCCCTTTTCATTGCTTCTAGTTAATTCTTTCTTGTTTTTAATCTGCAATTGCAGCTTAAGGCCATTGTCTTCTGTCTTCTGAAGTTCATGATGCTGATAAACTTGACGTTGCCTTCCAATTAGTCTAATGAGGTTCTTTTGTGAATTTTGCATACCTTGAACAGGGAAGAAGCAATAAGCTGAGATTGCAGGAATGCTCATTTTCAAAAGGGAAGTGCAGCCTGGTGAGATCTCTTTTGAAACCCGCTTTGGAACTCCTCTGTCGACAGTACACCTCCGCCATGAGTAATAACAGTTTCAAATTTGAAGCTTTTGAAAGATGGTTTGCCCTGGTTGTATCATCGTTGTAATGTCAGTGTATATTATTAGCTATTTTGCTATAAATTTCTTGTACTTATGATGTGTTTTGTAATCCCTGTATGATTATGACCTTGTTCTACTCATAGAACTGAGAGGTTTTTTTTGGTGAACCAACGAGTATGTGATGCATGTTTTTCACATGAAGGAAAGTAATGTTGCTTCAACTTTGTCTGTCTTAAATTTATGTTTATGGGACACCTGCGCATTATAGGAAAATAAGACAATGGTTTATAAGTTACTAGGCCTTTGGATTTCCTTGGAGTTCTTGGCACTTGAGATATAGGGATATATTAAATGAAGAAAAAAAAAATCTAAAATCTAAAATGGGTCTCGACTGTTATTATGAACTTAAGACCGGAGGGATATCAAAGAAAATAACAACGCTGTAATTTGGTGAAGAAACTATGGTCTGTTGCATATTGACTTCTTGTTTGATAGTTTTACCAACTAATGCAGAGAATCCTTTGCAGGGCTATGAGCTTTTCAGTCCATTAAGGATGAAGACTTTTGAGAAAGTATGTTTCTTGTATTATGCAATTTCTCTCTCCGGATGGAAATTTTGCAGTACTTTTGTTCGGCCATGTGGGTTCTTTAGGAACTCTCACACTTGCTGCACAGATTTTTGGAAGATTTTTGAATAAAAATTTGCTGTGAATCCGAATTCAGAATTTGATAGGAGAGAATTGGATTCTCATCCTTCCTGAAGGCAACGAAGTTGATTAATAGCGAAAACAGTACAGAGTAACTTTGGATTCGCATTGCTACAAATAATGTTGACGACAAGTTGTGGGGTTAGTGAAATCATAACCCATCATGTTGCATGGAAACAGTGGCCACCGACTCTCGCAACTCTTGTACTTTTTGGTGTGCCACCGTCCAAGGCTAAAATATTCTTGCCTGTTATTGGAATTGTTGATGGGACATGTTTGTCATAGCAACCAAGAATCCTCAAGCTGCTCTGCCTTCCATCACATTCTGGTCAGAGGATCAGATGGTGATTCAGATTGCCCAATTTGAAAGGAAAAAAATGAAAACTGATAATATAGTGGAAAAAGAAAAGGTAACATTGATAACAATTCATATTAAAGAAACCAGGCAATGCTTTTGCAGTAGCTGTTGTATGAAGAGAGAGAGAGAGATTATAATCATAATATGTATGGGCCGTGGCCAAAATCATTCAGCGGTCCATATCTGCTCAAATCAGATGAACTCTGGCCGAAACTATAAGTCAGTCCATCGCAAGCAGGGACATTTGGGAAGGGAGCCATGCTAACGTGATCATCCAAGATAATAGACGAAGAAGCTGATGATGTTGATGATGAACTGGCAGCATAGAGAGCAAGACGAGCTCTAGCAATGGTCAGGTCATGCTGGAGCTCAACCATCTTTTTCTGCAACAAAGCTATGGCACCAATGCAGCCATAAACAGGGTCCCTAAGCCTTGCCTCGGCCTCAAATGCCAGTGAATTCACTGTGTCTTCACGTTGCTCCTCCGGCACTTCAGCCAGGATCTTGCTCACATTGCTTGCTCCAAATACCTTGTGGACGTTGGCGAATTTCGTCGGCTCATCAGAGCAAAAATACGGCGCAAATATACAATTGGGACTGCATCTTCTTTTCAGCAACTTGCAGGCTGCGCAAGAAGAACTTGAACGGGGCTCGTGGCTCTTCATGGTTTCGTCAAGTGTTCAAACCTTCATCAACTCTTATATAAAGACTTGTGCTTATGAATATCGATGCCGTAACCCACAGAATGCCTATTACCTCAGTGGGTTCTTAGTATTATGCTAATAGAATGAAGGTCGCAGGTTCAAGAGCTGCATGGGCCATTTTCTATTGGTCTCCCACCCTTTTGTATTGGCAGTGGAAAGCTCTCAAATAATTGAACGTGGGACAACATAAAATGTATTGGTAAGCTTGTGCGAGACATGATAGTTCATCAACAAAGATGAGGGGATGCTTCATTGGATTGAAGAAAAGAAATTTCACAAGAAAAGTAAACCACTCCTCAAGAAAGTTGGACTTATCCACAAAGAAGGCAACGGAAGTGCAAGGTAGGAATCTACGCCAGTTAGTGGAGCCAAAGATAAAGCTATAGGTTTCTGCTGGGTTGTGCTTTTCTAAAACAGAGCTTTCCCCTGTACACCACCGTGAACTATTTGAAATATGAAAGTGAAAGTACTCTCGAGTTAAATATCTTTGCCCATTGCTAAAAGTTGCACTATATCATCTCAACTCTAATTGTATTTTAATTTTTATTCATTACTTTCATGCATCATATGTAATAGGGTTACATACAAATTTGAACCCAATGGATTACCACTTTATCAAAAAAAAGCTCATTATGTTTTCAAAAGTGACAAATTTAGTTTTTGTGCTTTCCACCTCTATCAAAATGGTCATTTCATCTAAAAAATTAATTGAATTTTTGTCACGTGTATAAAAAGTTACATAAAACCTATAAAATATTATGATATCTTCATTCTTATCACACCATCATATCACTTATAAAGAAAAGAAAAAAGAAAGAAACGTCTATAAGATATACACACTTAGGTGGTAATGAGGTTCTCGGAAACCCAACCCACCCTCGCAGAAATGGTTCATGAGGGATTCTCATCTTATGGACATGGTTGCTGGAGCAAAGAAGTCTCATTGCATGGAATTTCTCTACTCTAGTGACCATCTCTTTCTATTTTATGAAGGTAGGTAAGTTCCCGCGACACACCCTCTCATGAGCCAAGTAGGTCGTAGGGCCTTCTCACCCTGAGGGAAGATAACGGTGGACCACTCCATTTTCACTTGAGTGATTTCTTTTATTTTGTAAACTTATTTTTAGACTGCATTATGGAACTGAAAATTTCCTGGCTAACATTTTTGTGGGTTTAAGGAGAAAAAAAAAAAAACTCTTTGCAATATAGATTTATACAAAGGTTTCAGTGCCATAAGCTTCTTTAATCCCGTACGAAATGGATTGATTCTAGCACTTGTTCAACGTGTTATTGCTTATATTTCGTCTCCAAAAAGTCTGCTTACTAGCCTAAGAATATTCAAGTTTAGCCACTGCTGCCAAAGAAATAGTAAGAGAATGAAGTGGAAACTTTAATTACATAATTCAGGTCCACGTCATCCTGTAGTTCCTGTAAGAATCTTAAATTCGTAAAACCGAATGTAGACAGTTATTATTATTATTATTTTATTATTATTATTAATTATTATTATTTATTTATTTATTAGGCAATGAGGGAACGAATGTAACCAATTAAATGTAATAAAATCACTCATATTCATTAGGAGTATATAAGCAGAATAGTTATTAACTATTTATAAGCAGATAACTAAAGATAACCAAATTACTGGATAACCGGACAAATTAAAAAATCGAAAAACCAAAAATAACCGTAACCGGATAACCGGCTAAGTTGGTTGTGTTATTAATTTTAAAATACCGGTTATTAACCGGGTAACTGGATAACCGGTTTTTATATTACAAAAATTATTAATTTTAGACAATTCATATACATTTTTTTCTTTCTTTTTCGCTCATTTCCTTTTTTGGTTCTCTTCTCTCTCTCTCTTTTCTTTTCTATATATAATTTTTCTTTTCTTCTTTCTTTTGAGCTCCCTACAGTAAAAGAGCATGTTGAGAGAGAGAGAAGAAAAAAAAAGAGAGCCCCTTTGATAAGGACCATCTTTAAAAGGGGAGTTTTACAGCCCCCAATAAATACGCTGACAACTCAGCAAAAATCATCAAATCTCACCAAATACTCTACACTCACATACACAGAATCAGCTCCCTTGACTAAAGAGAGAGAGAGAGAGAGAGAGGGGGGGAGGGGGGTTTCGCAGGAGGGGGGGTTCACAGGAGGGGGGTCTGGCCTCTGGCCACGCGGGAGGGGGGGTTCGCCGTGACGACGTGGTTTGGCCGCTGGCCATGCGGGAGTGGGGTGGTTTCGCCGTGACCAGCGGCCTGGTTTGGCCGTGAGTCACGGCAGGTCTGGCCGGAGCACGGCCAGACCTAGCCGCTGGCCACGCGGCCGTGACTAGCGGCCAGACTTGGCCGCTGGTCACGCGTCTGGCCGCGTGGCCAGTGGCCAGATCTGGCCGTGCTCCGCCAGACCAGGCCGCTGGTCACGCGTCTTGCGCGTGGCCAGTGGCCAGATCTGGCCGTGACTCGCGGCCAGACCAGGCCGCTGGTCACGGCGAAAACACCCGCCTGGTCACACTTGGCCGCTGCAAACCCCCCCCACCCTCTCCCTACGTGGCCCTGCAAAACCCCTCCTCCTCCATGCCAACCCCCTGCTATCCCCCCTCCCCCTCCATGCGACCTCCATGTAAAATCCCTTTCTCTCTCTCTCTCCGTCTGTTTAAGGGTGCTATCCAGTGTATGTGAGTATACGTGTATTTTGGTGAGATTTTATGCTTTTAGTTGAGTTGTCAAAATATGATTGGAGGCTGTAAAACCTTTTTACAGCCCATCCGAATTGAAGGTTTTCCCAAAAAAAAAAATATGAACTTATCTCACATTGAATATTTTCTTTCTCCTACTTCAAAAATAATTTTTTGATGAGAAGTGATTAAAAATAATTTCTTTTTGTGATCCATAACATTAAAACTGGTTACCAATTAATAACTAGTATTAAAACTGATTATTAGCAACCGTAACTGGGGTTCTGATTGTGGTTGCATCTAAAAATTAAATAACTGGAGGCTTCAGTTGCGATTGCTTAATAACCATAATCGCAACCGATTGTATATTCTTACTATTTACTTCATTTGAAAGTTGAAACGAAGAAGATCCTATTCTGCATTATAAGAACTATTCAACCAAAAAAGAAACAAAATTTTGAGAAACACTGGTAATGCTTTTTAGACTTTTTTTTGTTTGAAAATTTGTTCTAACGTGACATATATTGACCTAAAATTTAGGTGTAACTCTTATCAAAATTAGATTTAGATGGCTTATTCATGTTTTGGCCCCTTCAGGAAAAAAAAAAAATTAAAAAAAAATTATGATTTTGTCTTTGCCTTAGAAGACTTGATTCTCTTACTTATTTTGAAAATACTATAAATTTTGTACAAACTAAATTGTAGGATTTTAAAAGTGTAATGTGTGCTTTAAGCACTTGAAAAACACATTTTTTTTTTATTAATACTAATTTTTAATGCACATAAAAATTATATACTCTGTTAATCATATTAGAAATACACGTAAAAGTTATATAACATGAAAACATATGTCGATTATTAAATGGGAACGAGGAAAAATTGTCTGACCCAATCGGAAAGAAAACGTGACAATATGCTCGTAGGTAAACCTTTTACCTTTGTGACTCACTCGTACCCCGCAAAAGAAGAAAGAAAATTGTCACTTCAAACATTTCGTGGTAGGGGAGGCAGGCGAAATGGGACGACAAACATGATAATGCTCCTCTAAGAGCTAGCCCACTTGGTTAATGCACGTCGTTTTCCCAAGAGACACCATCTCAAAATGGAAGGCTGGATGTGTTTCTCACGCGCTCTTTCGTGGCTTAAGGTCGCACCTTCTCAATCTGATGGGAGATGAACGGATAGTGTTTTACACGCGTGTGAAATGAGAGCGGGGCTAGGTCTCATTGAGTGATGAATATGGGCCGGCCCAAGAATGATTCGAGATAATAGAATTCCACTACGGTTGATTTTTTGGGGGTTAAAATGCGGGTGGGATCGACTGTAGCTTGACTTTGGTGTGTTTGTGTGTTGCTTCCCACCTCCACCAATTTTTTTTGGCCACTTGATGATAAAGTTATGTGCACGTTTCGAGAGAGAGAGAGAGACAGAGAGATATGGCAGGCCAATGAAATGGGCTTCATCATGGATTTGAACCATTGTGATTTCGTTTGAGCGAGTTGAGAGATCCCTAGACTTCTTTACAAAGTTCTTTTTTTTTTCTTTTACAGTGAAATTCACACTAGGTACAAAGTTCAAACGCCCAAAATATCTATAACCATATGAATTTTTAAAATTTAGGATTCCAATTTAAGTTGGGTCCACTTTCAAACAAGGTCGAAGTAGAAAAGCATTCCATGGTCAAAAACATGCCATATGACAAAAGTTTAGAATCAGTTTCACTAAAAGAAAAATAGATTGATAAGTAAACTGCACTGGTTGTGTGTAATGGCTTTGGAAATAGTAATTATATTTGCGCTATCATTTTAAAAAAATTTGTCGAGTTATATTTGAAATTCTCTAAATAACTTATAAGCCGAGTTTTACTTGGTAAAAAATTAATATGAAACTTAATACTTACAAATATTTTTATAATTTACTCACTTAATATGAATAATTCAACCATCGAATGTGAGACTTTACGAGGTGTTACAATCTTTCCTGCTTAAATTTTTAACGTCTACATGAGGACTCACATCATGCAGCGTCACATAATATTATTAGATTGATCTAATATCATTTATAACAACTCATAAAAAGCGTCAGTAACATATGCATTATCATTATAAAAATACTAGTTAAGTTATAATTGTAGTTTCTTATAGTCACTTATAAGCTCAATTTTACTTAATAAGAAATTAATATAAAATTTAATACTTATAAATGCTTTTATAATCTATCAATTTAATGTGCGAAATTCATCCGGCCAATATAAAACTAACTTTTTTGAGTGCCACGTCCACGATCTCTCTTCCATAAAGTCATGGTCTTCGTCGACCGATTGTATTAGTCTTTGCTGTTAAAGCACCAATGATATTGGGCAAAGCATGTGAAAAGGATCCTCTTAGTAGCCACTAGCCAAGGCCTCTTTGTGTCGCTATCAAAAAAAATAAAAATAAAAAATCTAAAATATTTTGATTTGTACAAAATATTTGTAGTGAGTCTTGCGTGTACATTAACTTGTTTAGATTTTAGACCAATAATAAAAAAATTTAAAAAAAAATTATTTTTTTTTTTTTTAAAAAAAAAAACTTGTTTAGATTTGTCCAAAATATTTGGACGATCTGATTTACTCGAGGTATGCCTTCGGCCCCTTCAATGTCTCATTTAAGAATAGCTTCCAACCTTTTTCTTTGCCTCTGAATCTCTGACAAGTAGACAAGAGCTTTTAAGCCCCCTTGATTTACTCCTTCGAATGAACAGCTTCTCTATACATCTTTTTATTTTATTTGTAATTGAGCTTAGATTGATTGTGGATTTTAGTTTGCTAAAACAGGTTGGACATACAACTTACGGTCCATTTGGATTTACGATTTTAAAATATGCGATTTAAAAATGCAATTGCATTTGATAAAATTGTAGTTTATATTTTAAAATGTGTGTTTCTTAAAATACACCTCATTGCTTATGATTTAAAAATGTATATTTTTCTATGTTTTCAAACCATAATTTCTTAATAACACACTCCCAAACGATAAAATTTTGTAATTTTATTTAAAATCACACTTATAACCTGCGAAATTATATGGTCAAATAGACTCTTAAAATGATAGACCCAAACATTATTGAGTAATCAATTTGTTATTGGTTTTTATCTTGGTCGGTTCATTGTTTAAGTAAATTAAGCAATCGCCTAAAGCTCCAAATAACAATAATATAATTAAGTTTCATTATTATAATTATATATATATATTAATACTACTATATATATATATATTATATACTATAATATATATATTATAAACCTTTAAAGGCCTCAATTATGATAAAGAAGTTAAACAATGCTCTTTAATTAAAGCTCCAATTATGGTAAATAATTACAAAAAATTGAATCTCAAGATATTGGACTTTAGAGAAAAAAAGAAAAAAAAAGAAAAAGAAAAATGGTAAATCACATTAAGGCACCCTTAAAGTAGTATTAAACTCATAATTTGTATGAACTTAATACCAACATGACGGCTAAGTTCATTCGCTAAAATATATATATATTATTCGCTTTGGTGGGCTAAAGTAGTATCGAGATGTAAAGATGCATTTTAATAATTTATTATCTAAACTAGTAAAAATGGGTTTTGGTTAGCCATTTTAACTAAAAATTTGCATAAGCCAATATGACTACTCTAAACTGGATGCAGCTAATTTAAGAGGCATTCACATTCCGATTAACAAATGTTTAGCTAAATGATTACATTTTTTTTTTACTACCAACTTTACCAACTTTTTCAAAGCACATATTCAACATTTTAGCTATCAACTTTCACTTAAATATTCTTTTCTCTATTATTTCTTGATTTTTTCTCCAACAATTATATTTTTAAAAATTTATCATTTCTTAACTGTTATATTTTAAAAATTTCTATTTTTTGTAACTGTCATATTTTCTGAGGCACTTTTTCTATTCTTTCTTGATGACTCTTTGTATGCAAACCCGTTTATAGCAGCACTATGGGGGGTTTCAGTAGATTCCCCAACCATGGGGCTGTAGTCAAATTCATAAGCTTTTCCACAACCATGCACAAAAACCAGTGAAAACAATAATCATATTTGATCATCAATTGAAACACAAATATATATCCAAATTAATCGATAGACAAACTTCTAGAGAACATGACCCGCAATGAAGAACTACTGATGCAGGTGAAGCATCTGATTTCTGCAAAGAAATCATATGTATTTATTGAAAGCCGGTTATTAATTGATAACCGCTTTTCATTACCAAAAAAAAAAAATTAGTTATTCTAGGTTTAACATGCAATAATTTGCAAATGTTTCATTAGTATGCGCGCAACTTTCACTCTGATCAATGGACAAATGTTTCTTCGAGTGAATAAGCAGGAAAATGCTAAAATTAATTGCATAAGATCTAGAGTTGTCAAACAGAAGTTCTTAATTTGAAGAACTATTTTTAAAAACTGTTTAATTAATCTGTATTATTATTAATAAATTTAACTTTTTAAATATGTATTTAAGAAAATAATTGCACACAGCCCAACAGAAACACAATCTAACTTCTCTGCCTAGTTCATACATACCTTGAACATCAACCATGAAACTATTCCTTAGTAGTAAAAGGCCAACTTTCCAGAACAACACCAAACAGAGTGAAGATTACATCCCTCAATTTATATCATAATGATAATATGCTACGGCTATTGAATGGCCTTGATGGATCAAGCTAGGGTTCGGCTTGTCCATATGAAAGTTCAGCTATATGAATTTTAGAAAAGGTCCAGTCAATAGTTTGGGCTGCCCCATATCCTTTGTTTTTCTTTTGCCTGATCAACAATTAATTAATATTGAACAGCATATGAGATTTGACCTTTGATGTTAAACTAATATCATTATGTAGTTATCAATCTTTCTTATTATACAGGAATTAAGGAATCAATATATATATATATATATATCTTGATTAGCACTCTAAAACACGTATGGTTTTGTTTTCTTATATATACATATATATATATTTTATCTGTTCTGTCATATAATTCAAGAATTAAAATATCGAGCTAAGGAGTATCAAGAATCATGCTTTTGTGTTTATTTCTCAAGTACAAATTTGGCCCTCAGCTAGCGAAGGTATAAAATGGTCTATTGAGGAATCAACTTAAGGGTTAAGAAGGTAGGCTCCCTCCATATTTTAAAAGCTTAAGAATAGAGAAATGTTCAATTTAATTATTTAATTAATATTTTATATTTTTATTTAAATACTATGTTAAATCACTTCACAAAATAGGTTCAATTGAAATAAAGACCTATTACTGAAAATTTGTGTAGAGTACAAGACTCATTAACAAGAATGTCTGCGACCACCATTAGTGTAGGAACTTTGTAGTCATTTGAATAAGGGCATATTTTTACTCTAAATCTATAAGTCGGAGGAAGTTTCTCTATATCAAATTACTGTTTATCTCAAAAGTTTAATATAATAAGAAATTATTGATGTAATTATTTAATTAATATTTTATATTTTTATTTAAATACCATGTTAAATCACTTTGCAAAATAGGTTCAATTGAAATAAAGACCCATTACTGAAAATTTGTGTAGAGTACAAGACTCATTAACAAGAATGTCTGCGACCACCATTAGTGTAGGAACTTTATAGTCATTTGAATAAGGGCATACTTCTACTCTAAATCTATAAGTCGGAGGAAGTTTCTCTATATCAAATTACTGTTTATCTCAAAAGTTTAATATGATAAGAAATTATTGATTTAATTATTTAATTAATATTCTAGCATTCTCCATTTCGTGTGGACTCACCCAACATATGAAATATTTAACTAAAATGAGGGTGAATTGTGGAGTCAGAGGTCTAACTTATAACGTTTAGCTCTGATACTATATTAAATAACTATTTATCCCAAAAGTTTAATTAAGTTCATAGGAAATAATTGATTTACTCATTTAATTAATATTCTAGCACTCCAACTCCATATATAAATTATTATGTGTCTCTTAGCATACGAGAATCACATGTTTTTAGCATGTGAAAAGCACATGCTTTTTTAATAAAATTTACTTAAAATTTTCACATGCTTTTTTAATAGAATTTACTTAAACTCTTTTAATGCTATTAAAAAAAACATATGTTTTTTATGTGCTTAAGAAACACATAACTATTTTAGAAGCTAGGTTTGAGAAAGGAATCCTCCAAACCAGGTTGGAGGAAGTCTTTCTCGTTAGAATAAATAGGCATTTAACATGACAAAACCATGGACTAAGCAAATCAACCTTACCATCACAACATCACTTGCAAGTAGACAATAGCTGAGGAAAAAAAGGGGCTGATGCAGGAAGTCCTTTTTTTAAAAAAAAAAAAAAAAAAAAAAAAAAATTGGGAAGTAATGCAAGAAAGTATTAAGGGCCTAATTATTGACCCAAAAGCCCTAAAATTATGGGCGGAGCCGGGGAGTCAAGAGGGGGCAAATTACCCCCTAGAGTTGCCTCAATTAAACCTTATGTTATAATGTAGCACTTAACGCAAATTTACAAAGGTTTTGAAGTGGAGACGATCATTGAGTTGGCACCTAATTTTTAATCTTGTCTCAGTGAATCAAAATTCTAACTTCACCATTGCTTACAGTTGGTGGATGCTGATTCGGTTAAACACGTAACTCTTTAGAATCCTAACCAACAGAAAAGGAAAATAAAATAATCACATAATTGGGTAACATCCTGGGATCAACGAAACAAGCGTAAAGCCATCTCCTTGTGATTCTACACTAATTTAATGGACCAAATGTTCAAGTTGCAGTATTAAATTAAAAGTCCATTTATATATATATATACACATAAATTTGAGGTCCCATTGCCCAAGCCTTGTCCCTCTCGAATAAGACAAACCAAATATTGATATAAATATTTGCAAGAAACTGTAAACCACCGCATATATTAGTTTGACAAAGGTTCATGACAGGTAGGATTCTAAATATAAATTCGGCGGGGAATAAAACTAAACCAACGGGGCTTGACAGTCCTCCAAGTGGCAGCCACCCAGAAGCCCCCTTTTTCCCACTGTTTCTAAGGTTAAGCAGTATACATACAAATAGAAAAGGTCAAGGTCAAGAGTGCATGCAAACTAATATAATATTGCTTAATTTTATAGTAATAAATGTAAATCTTTCTCGCGAGGGTTTCCTAAGGTTAAGCTAAATACAAACAGGAGATGTTGATGATAATTACAATGAAGAGAAACAGAAACCCACAGTAGTGAGAATTAATACCATGGATGAAGTTGTTGCTCCAATGATGGCCTCCACAGGCCTCTTGCCAACAGGGGCTTTGCTAGAGTCATTGGTTCATATAGCCGATGAACTTGCTTCCATGGAAAAGCTTCCTTGTGTGCAGGTTAGAAACATATCGACCATGATAAGAAGGATCAAGCTTCTTTCTTCTTTGTTTGAGGAAATTCAGGAAACAAGTAGACAGCTTCCGCCATCTTCAATCCTCTGTCTCACCGAGCTTTTCTCTGTTATTCGGAGAGTAAAGTCTTTGATTCAAGGGTGCAAGGATGGCAGCTGTCTGTGGGGGCTTATACAGATGGAAATCCTTTCGAATCAATTTTATGTTCTGGTGAAGGAGATGGGGAGGGCGCTTGACATTCTACCGCTAAGCTTGCTTAATATATCGGCCGATACAAGAGAGCAAGTTGAGCTTCTTCACAAGCAGGCGAAGAGGGTGGATTTGTTTATTGACCCTCGAGAGGTTCAAAGAAGACAAGAGCTTCTACAAGTAATGGCCAATGAGAAGAACAGAAAGAGCAAGAGCAATAGCAAGGGTTTCAATGATTCTGGAGAAGTGAAGGAGATTTTGAGCTGTCTTGGTTTGAGAAACCCATTTGAATACGAAGAAGAAATTTCAAAGCTAGAGATTGAAGCGCAGAAGCAGGCAGGGACAGGTGGACTAATCGCGGTATCCAATATAGACAATCTCATATCACTCGTTTCATATTCCAAATCCATTATTTTCAATGATGTCGTAAATAGTGAGAGAACAAAAACAGAGTACTATAATAAGCAGAGGTCTGTATCCATAGGTAGGAATATTCATGATGATACTTCTTCGTCTTCTCAAACTGTTGTTCATCCTGATGAATTTCGTTGTCCGATTTCACTAGACTTGATGAGAGACCCTGTGATTGTAGCATCCGGGCACACGTACGAACGAAATTCAATTGCCCGGTGGATCAATTCAGGGCATTATACCTGCCCAAAAAGTGGGCAAAAGCTTTTGCACATGGCCCTCGTGCCTAATTATGCACTCAAGAGCCTAATACAACAATGGTCCGAGGAGAACAATATCCCGTTAGTTGAAGACGATCATAGGGCATCGTCTTTCTCAAACATGGCCAAAGGAAAAGTATCCGAGAATCCTGTCGATCACCTCTCTGCTGCAAAAGTGAGTGTTGATGCTGTCAAATTGACAGCCGAGTTTCTCGTGGGGAAGCTAGCAACTGGGTCGGTGGAAATCCAGAGGCAGGCGGCGTATGAGCTTCGGTTGCTTGCTAAAACAAGCATGGATAACCGCAGGGTGATTGCCGAGGCAGGAGCTATTCCATTTCTAGTAACATTACTAAGTTCCAACGATCCAAGAATTCAAGAAAATGCTGTCACTGCTTTGCTAAACCTTTCCATCTACGAGAACAACAAGATACTGATAATGGCGGCCGGAGCCGTCGACAGCATAATAGGCGTTTTAGAAACGGGTAAAACCATGGAGGCAAGAGAAAATGCTGCCGCTTCTATCTTCAGCCTGTCGATGAAAGATGATTTCAAGGTGGCCATTGGTGCCCGTCCAAGAGCCATTCCAGCGTTAGTTGGGCTTCTCAGAGAAGGGACTCCTGTTGGGAAAAGAGATGCCGCAACGGCGCTGTTTAACCTTGCAGTTTATAATGCTAACAAAGCCATTGTTGTGGTTGCCGGGGCGGTTTCTGTGCTTGTTGACTTGCTGATGGATGACAAGGCGAGCGTGACAGATGATGCGTTGTCAGTGCTTGCTCTGCTTTTGGGCTGCTCTGAAGGGTTGGAGGAGATAAGGAAGAGTAGAGTTGTGGTGCCGCTTCTTACCGATCTTCTCAGATTTGGGTCTCCCAAAGGGAAGGAGAATTCTATAGCTCTTCTACTGGGGCTGTGCAAAGATGGAGGAGAGGAGGTGGCAAGACGTCTGCTGTTAAACCCACGAAGCATTCCTTCTCTTCAGAGTTTGGCTGTTCATGGGTCTCTCAGAGCTCGAAGAAAGGCCGATGCACTGCTTAGAATACTCAATCGGTGTTGCTCTCTGTCTCACAATCCTGTCGGATAACAGTGTGAGCATGTCGTGTACATTTGTGGGAATCACATAAATGAGTGTGTCATTTGTTGTTCAATTTGATACTGCAATTGAGTATCTCAATCATGTTTTTGTCTGTTTTAAAAACGTCTCAGGCTGTAGCCAAGTGGTACTGGCATCTTTTCCTCTTTAATAGGGGAGTTTTTTTAGTTCATCACATGATAAGAGGGATCTGGAAAAATAAGTTTTACCCTATGCATTGACCCCTAATTTTTTCTTTCTTTTTTCTTTTAATTTTTTTTTTAAAGTAATTGAGATTTCATTAAAAACGTAAAGCACTCACAGGTATGCATGAAATATACAATAGAAAATACATAGCTAGAAGGAAAAAAAAAAAAGAAAAAAAAAATCATGATAACTAATCATTAAAAAGGAAATAAAAGCATTTTTTTAAAGATATATAGTATTAAAGTATAAAGACTTAGGCACTGTTTGTTAAAGCCTTTACACCCCATAACTTATTCTTGGAATTTTCGCACTGTCTCATCATGTGGACCAGTACCTCTCTGCTAGACTTTGGAAGCTTAACAATATTGTTTCTTCCAATAATGTCCCCCGGAAGTCCACTTTGAAAACAAAACCGAATACCCCTCATTTTTGGCCTCCATGGGCCATTATTGAAAGAAACAATATTGTTAAGATTCCAAAGTCTGGCCGAGAGGTACTGGTTCACGTGATGAGACAGTGCAAAAATTCTAAAAATAAGTTGTGAGATGTAAAGGCTTTAACAAACAATGCCTTAATCTCTTTCAATGTCTTCTCATGGTACTTAAAATTTATGACATTCCTTTCCTTCCATAAACATCATAAAGGCATGAAGACGCTATCTTCCATACAACAACATGTGTTGCCGGTAATCCACTAACAAGCAAACAAGTTAACTACTCGTATAACCAACTAATCGATCTAGATTGCACAAAATAACCTAATTGCAATTGGTTAAATTCTTCCCTCATACCAGTAAGTAATATTTCATGATCTGAATCAAAAGGAAATTATCAGACTGTTTTACAGAGGGCTATGTTGATGAAAAAACAAAATAATTTTCATTGCTTGAACTTCTGTTTTTTACATTACAGTGACATAAAAGCATCTCCAACGAAAAAAGAAAACAGAAAAGGTTACATGAACAGCAGCCGGAATCCTTGCAAGACTCCAATGCAACAAATTTACGACAAGAAATATCGTGGTGGGGAAATGGTTTAACTTCTGTTCAACCAATCAGATTCGAAGTAGTCCGTGTTATTATGGTGTGCTCCAACACCATTTGTGAACCAAGATTCACATCGAGGTGTTAAAAGTATCCGGTTAGTAGTCTATAACTCAACCAATTCCAGGTGAACGTGCATGCCTTTTATCTTATAGTTCCAGTACCAGCTTCCGCTGTCCATCATTTTCTGTTCAATAGGATGCAGCTGGACTGATAAATCTCTACCTGAGAGAAAGAGAAAGAATATTAATCAAATGATTAAGTCTACTATTTCTTATCAACTTAAACTTTTGAAATAGGTTGTGATTTGAGATGCAGAAAAAGAGAAAGAGAGAGGTCAATTATGAAGGTCACATTATGAAAATCAGACCACAGGACCTATATAATAGATTGTTGAACTAGATGGCAGACCAAAAAAGGAAACCTAAATTTCAATAGATCTTTGATTATGGAAATATTTACATTCCATATGAGTGGTTGATGCTAACAAATGAAAGGCGTGCTTTTAAGAAATTTCTGATTGGAGACTAAAATACCGAAACTAACAGAGAAAAGAAATATGCTAAATAAGTTTCTGAACTCTGAGACCTGATCCTCCTGGAGTGATCTTTAGTTTGTAGCCATTTGGAACTTCATATACATGATTTCCCTGCATCATAAGAAGCAAGTATAATTAACTTTGTAAGATATATGAAGAAGCAGCTATTGAGAAAATGGTTCATATATGGCGGTGAAACAAGAAAATTCATCGAACAGAACTCATCTATGATAATAATGAGCATTTGATTGGATGATGAAATTGCAGTCATCCATTATTCAGATATTTCAAAAGTCCTTTACTCATATAACTTCACAAAAAAATGTATTAAACCAGACTGTTATTTTTCTCACCACAGAATATTATGTCTAGGACCTGGTCCCTATCATGTAAGAAAAACTTATATTTTGTATGAATATCTATACCAATCTCACTAAAATCTAACCTGTAAGATGACATCAGTTGCCTCAAATTCAGCATTTCCATTCAGTATGACCTTAAATGCCTCAAACCGCTGCACATCATGCTTCCAGTATGTATTGTTTCCAGAATTCCAGTCTATTCCCTTATTCAGTACCTTGACATTCTGCAACTTACATCTTCCACACCTAGCCAGATGAACAAGCTTAGAAATTGATCACTATTATTTTTTAGAACAAAAGAATAAATAAAAAAATGCGGACACCAAGCTACCTGTGCCCATACTGTAGGATAGGTTCATCATTTTCATTAATCTTCATTGAGCCCATAACATTTTCAGCCACAATGATCAGGCTTCCATCAAGCTGGAATAGAGAAGCTAGATCAGCTTAGAAAATGAAAACCTAGAATTCTTTCAATTTATTTCTGTTTGAATATAAAAACCTGAACATTCCTCCACAAAAACTCTGCAACCTCTATTTGTAGCTCAGAGCCCTCGGATA
The DNA here is from genome assembly GCA_900184695.1 of Betula pendula. Taxonomy (NCBI): domain Eukaryota; kingdom Viridiplantae; phylum Streptophyta; class Magnoliopsida; order Fagales; family Betulaceae; genus Betula; species Betula pendula. Next base: position 882,864 of record FXXK01000116.1, on the reverse strand, counting down.
TACAACCTCCATGAAACTGAGACAATCAAGAGATAAATATCATATTTAATAATCTTTGTTGCTCTATTGCTTGAGTGCTCCATTCATCCAATTATGGCAAACAATATAGCCTTAGTTAGCAATATATTTTAAAATCACCGATCAACCATTATAGCATATAAGACAAAGAAGCATGTTTCAATATAGATGAAATTTATATATAGTACAAGAAATGCACGAATGCCACACTGTAAATAAACAACCAGCCATCAAGTTTGTAGTTAGTTCAGATTGGCATATCCAACGTAGTTAACAATATTTACACATTATTTTGAGAGAGAGAGAGAGAGAGGATTCATTAAAGACATAACAGCCAATATCATAGGCTTACTTTTTTTCTTGTGACCTCCCAAAGTGGCCCAAGAGCAGGGTGCAGAAGGAGGAGAAATGGTGGTCCAGAATCAACATATTCATCATTACCTTTAATCTGCAACATGGTAAAAAAGAAAACAACTAATGTGAATGTAGCTACAAAATGAAATTCAGCAACAACATCATGGGCTGTACACAAGACGCAATGTATATGCAGCAAATAATTCGCAGTGGCAAAGCATAATATGCAATGACATCCCCACTCACACCCACTGGGAAAAATTTTGCATTAACAATGCAGAAGATTTATGAGGATTTACCTCAGGAAGTCTAATATCACAGTTGGAAAGAAGATCATGGGCATTTCGTAATATATCCAAAAGTGAACCATCTGGAGTCTGCATGCAAACCCAAACTAAAGCATGTTAACAATGGGGAAACTTATCAGGTTCAATTACTAGTCTGTCATATGAATTGCAAGGATTAAGCTTTGATTTTGGTGCAAACTCCGCCCCAAGAATTCAAGACATTTCCTTAACACATTAAATCTAAAGTTAGTTCAGATCACCATGTTTCTAAACTTCAGTTCTGTCAGGACCTTCAGGGCCCAACACATCAAGCATGTAATAGAACTTCTAAACTATGAATGGAAGTTCCCCATACTCTGAGAACATGGTAAGTTGGCATAATCAGAAAAGCATGACCTGGTGTAAAGACTTGTCTGCATGTATTCTTTTCCTCTTAGCAGATGATGTAACCCTTCTTCGTTCATTATACACAATAAATGTATCCAGTTTATCTGCTAATATCGTCACCAAGATGGCAATTTATAAGCACATAGGATATTAAACATGGAAAGGAAATGATATTTCATAAATTTCAAACAGAAAAATTAATAAAGATGACCTTCCACTCTGTTATAACAGCGGGACGAACTTGTATTGAAAAAGTTGTCTGCAATATTCTGCATTGTGCATTCCAGCCTGCCACCAGAGACACTATCACATCAAAAGTAAAATGTGGTTAGCTCTCCCCATAGTATCTTTCATTTTGATAAGTGCACTCAGCGTAACATCTGTGATAACAAATACAGTGAACAGCATTATAAGATATTCCAGCAAGATGTTATGAAAACGAAATATATAGTATAAAAAAGACAACTGACAATTTTATCCTCAACGATAGACAATTAAAGCAGAGATGATATTATAATATAACGCCAAAAACGGCATTTTAATCAATTGATATCCTCCAATTATAGAACTTGAAAACCACTCTCTTATACAATTTCTAGAAAACCAAGTCTCAAGAAACTGTTGGAATTCTTAGAACCAAGAATTGACTTCTCCCACCCTAACCAGCACTCAGTTTTGCTTGTCCTTATCAATTTATGCAAGCAATCTTGAACATGATTCAAAATTTTATATCCATTCATCCTTCAAATCTGAGAATGTGCAAATTTATATTCCAATTTACGCTTCTTTTGTATGCTTGGGTGAGTTGAGTATTCTTAGCCGACCTCAATTTAATTGGGATTAAGGCTTACTTGAACTGTATATGCTTCTCTTTTATTGGTCCGCTGGGGTGCCATCATTTAAGCAATAATATAAATTACGGTGATTTCCTCATTCCTATAATCATACTTTCGATACCATTAAGCAATTTTATAAATCACAGCGAGTGTTAGTAACTATGGATACTTGACCGATGTTTAACTGTATATCGCTGTCACAGGCTTGGATTTAAACATCAATCTGCATTGAGGTTCACACGTATATGTGGCATACAATGCCTCTCATGAATAATAAATACAGCTACAGAAAGTTTACAAAGATCAGAAGAATACCTTGTAACCAATTAATTATGCAGCAGAAGATATAGACATATGTAAAGGCATTTTCACTGACAATATAGTTGTAGATGTATTAGACGTTATCTGCATCTACACAAAATTGTACCTTATGATGGTTATCATATCATATGGTATATAACAGTAATTGCAAGTAGTTTACTTCAACCATAGTTTGAACATTTGCCACATGGATTGATATATTGCAGGATGCACATCTAAGTAATGTTCATGCAGAACACAACCATCAGCCAATATATTAACAATAAGAAAGTAAACTTTAGAACAGAAGCTACAAGTTTGGGATGAAATATGTACCTATGCCGTTTTCCAAAATGATCTACATATACAACTGGCTTTTTTGTATTTAGCACCATGCCTGGTAAACTGTTTTCATTTTTACTTGATCCAACCAACTCCGCAGAAGCTAAATCCACATATAAGATGTTTGTATTGGCAGGGAACTTTGCCTGCAAACTTGAATACAGAAAATATGGTTGATATTGGAGTAGCTAAAATATATGCCTCATCCCCCCATCCTCCCCGCCCACGGACGCAAAAAGAAAAAAAAATAGTGGAAGAATTGAACGACCAAAGAAATATGTATTGACATGCAAAGAAAAGATACAAATATTTCATGACTCAAACTGATAAACCAAAGTCAAGAACAAATTTATCTTAATCAATGCCAAATAAGATAACATATCCACCAAGATACTGGACAAGTCCCAATCAGCATCAACAGGCTACTAAGAAGATGCACTTTAGAGAAAGGCAGTTGATTTCCCTCAACTGACTCACATAAGCTCCACTCCTCCAAATGTGGTCACATTGAAAAAGAAAAGTACAAACTCAAATTGCTTTTATGAACAAGCTAAGATATGATCAAGCATATTATTGATAATTTGGGATTTAAATCAGAAGAGCACATGTTCCATGTAAATAATTGCAAAGTTCAAAAAATATACTTTTTTGCCATATTGTTTTTTAATTAGCAGGATCCTGGACTCTGAAGATCAATAAATCATTATGATACTGAGCATAATATGTTTCCTGCAAGGAGAAGAATTTATTTTGTTTCATGTTTTTTAGGCAGGAATAGACAGTATCATCTTGAGGAGCTGATATAGCAAATGTGACATATACAATAAACAGAACATATAAGTCATTATGTTCATTTAGAGCAAGAACTACATTAAATCACATCATATAAAATGAATTGAAAATCCAGAGCAATAAATCAATGTTTACCTTTTCGGAGAAGGACGTCCATTTGTGATTCCAAATTTGTCAAACTCTGTGTACTCAATGCATGACAATCCATAGGCCCAACTCCCATCAAGATTTTTCTTCTCGATTAGAACATCAATTCCTTCTGTAGCTCCCACATGCCGCTCACATGATGCAAACCCAAGTTTCTGCGACAATGTGAAATTAGTAATGCAAGCACATGGACAATAAGGCTTAAGACTGCATTCAATTAACCAATTTGCTGTTCTCCACCAAATCACTAAATCGTGTCAATGCGAAGAGGACACACACACCTTCTTAGTTTATTATTGCATTCTAAAAAGATGATTTCTGGACATAAAAATTTAGTATTGTCTAGTTATTTTCCTTTCTCCTTAAAGTCCCTTATGCAATGAGACACTATGCAATATGGCACGGTCATATCCAAACATGTCAGACACTTGCAGAATATTATTTAACTTACCTGAAAAAACTTTCAAAAAATTGTTAATTATTGGCATGCAGCTGAAAACAGATACATACATATGTGTGTGTGGGCGTGTGAAAAATTTGGTTCATATCTGGGTCTGTGCTGATGTATGACTGTAATTGAGTTAGTATTTGTCCATAAAAGGTGTCAGCATGTGCCCAACATGAGTAAGCAACTGTTTCTACTGGAGTCAAAATTCAGAAAATCTTAAGTGGTCTTATCACATAAACTAAGTGAATTTAGCATACCAGATAAGCCCACAGACACATGCTTTTTAGATGACAGAATTTCACTTAGCTATCCGTAAGTTAGGGCCATAAAAGAGAATGATATAATTGACTTTCAAAGAGAAGGCTACCTTTCCATGGTGTAAGCCGATTCCGGCCAATGCCAGGAGTGTCAAATCTGTCGCCGCAACAACATTACTGCAAGGTCACCAGTGTCTATATAATTCCAGAGTCTGGCTTCCCAATTATACAATTTTGCAACTCATGGACAATAGTGGACTCAAGATATCAAATATATTAATTATGGCTAACCTAACTTGACGGACAGTTGCACCTTTTCTTCCATGATCATAAAACCATTTGAAGATGCCTTTGTCATAAGCAAGCTTCCATATCACACCATGGCCACCGGGTTTGCATACAGGTGTGAATGGTTTAGCAACCACCCATTGCCCATCTTCCGCACTAATAGCTGGAACGAGAGGCTGGCAAATCACATTATACATTTGAATGAACAATAGTTGTCATTGCTCAAATAGCATAAACCGTTAGAGAAGCAAATGGGGTAGAAGACACTCTCATAGTTTTAAACATAAAACCTGTTCAAAAAGTTGGAAACTTGATCGACCTCTCCCGAACCATCCAAGTCTCTCACAAAGAAAAGTTATGTGTTTGTGGTTGTTCTTTGCAGAACTTGTCATGATTGCAACAGGGGTGATGCATTGTTTTCCATATATCTTGAAGTGCAAAAACTCTCTAGCCTTGCAATTGAAACAGACAAAAATAAGATACACATAATCTCATTGTCCAATATAAAAAATTTCAGTAATATCTTCTTCTTTCTGCTTTTTTTTTTTCCTGGCTAGACAAACAGAGGTCTTATACCTGAAGATCTCTTATAAGACCTTCCAATAAAGTCCGTCCACAATAAGGAAGCATTGCAGCAGGAAGACATTCACCTGTGTCAGGATCAACCAAACCAAGCCTATCTGCGGAGCCTCCCAGAGGATAAATTTCACCTAGGTCTGACAAACCCTAAAAAGAATAAGATATTATAGTTCAAGACAATCTGTGACACATCTCTTAAGTAAACAATATGCTCCTATTAGGAAGTACTGACCTCAATTCCCCAAATAGCTGCTTGAGATGCATATTCCGTATTCTGAGAAAGGTCAAGTCCCCTAGGAACTTGAATTTCCAAAAATTGGCGTTCCATTAAATTATTAGCCCAGTTTGTAGTCTGCCTTTCACATGTTGCTCGGGCAAGAAGCTCCAGCACCGAAATCTGATATCTACAGCAAGTGCACAATTGCAAATAAAAAAACCGACTAATCCATCAACCAATTAATTTCCAGAGAGCACTGCTATAGTGGCAAAGCCAGCAAGCGCGTCTTTCTTTCTATCGGTTTTCATTCAGATTATTTTCTTTATCATTTGCTCTTAATATGACCATTTCAGAAAGCTTAAAGTTCCCAAATATACACATTTCCAATTGTATATTCTTCATAAAGCAGTATAGCCAATCCAAGACACAAAAAATTCACTAGAACCAACAATAGTATCAACAACTGTCATTGTTTTCAATTGCTCCTATCCAATTCACCAATCATATATAAGCTAAGCACATTATCTCACCATCTAAATTCCAAATTTCAAAACAATAGAACGAGTAATGATTACATTAATGAATAAATAAGGAATGAAATAATAAAACGAAAGCTCACCCTATAATCCCTCCAATGCAATTATAGAACTGTTCAATCTCCCCCAGAGTCTTCAAGAGCTTCTTAAACTCTCCAATTTCTTCATCTTCCAAACCGAGACTACTCTTCTTCCCAAAATGCCCACTGCCATTGCCATTGCCACCGCCACCATCCACGTCCAGCTTCTCAATCATCTCCACCAGCGCATAGAACGCGCTCTTCAGCGAGCTCCGAGCCGACTCCAACTCGCTCTGTAGCGGCTCGAACTCGAACCCAAACCCGAGCACGTGCTCCTGCCCCGCCGCGACTAAACACTTCACCAGAAACAACTCGTACGAGTCCAAATTCAGCGACGCCAACAAAACCCTAGAGAACCCGCCGTTCTTGATAGAATCGAAGAACCGCTTCACTCTCGCGTCTCCGTCAACTACCGCGTGCTTCTCCCTGAGGCTCGTCGAGTCGGAGAGCTTGGAGCGGAGGCTCTTGAGGCGAGCGATTTCTCGGTGGAAATCGAATTCCGGCGCTGGAGGCGCGTACTCTACCGGCGCGGTGGTGACGCGCGTGACATGACTATGCGTTACTGAAGACGACGACGACGATGGAGAGGAAGATAAAGGGAGAGGGAGAAGAGATTTCTTGAGGTCGAAGCAAAATTGAGAATTAGTAGAAGCTTTGGAGCTGAAGGAGAAGAGGATGCGCTGGTTGTGTTGCACAATAGGAGCCAAGTTCAGCGCCATTCTTCATTCACCAGAGAGAAAGAAAGCAAGACACAGAGAGAGAGAGAGAGATAGATTTTGAAAAAAAATGTAAGGTGGGATAAGACGGAGATGCCGAAGCATATACTTCATATCAGAGAGAGAATGGGTAGCTTGGTTTATATAAAAGTGCCAACTGCCAAAGTGTGTCTGGCTGTGGAGGGGTGTGGTGTTCTAAATCTGATCATCTCGAGGCTCTCCTGCGCGGGGATTGGAGTGTTTTGGCTTCACAGTAGTAAAAGTCGTTTTCCAAGTGTATGGTGCTTGTGGATGGTTACGGGCTACGGGCTTGTAGGAAACACGTGGAGCATTTATATTTGACTTGGTAAATATTTAACTAAATTTTAGTTAAAGAACACTTATTTTTTATTTTAATTATTTTTTGTAAAAAAAATACTTATATTCGACTTATTATTTTATTTATTTATTTTTACTATTTCATTGAAATATTATTTTCTAAAGGAAAAAATTATATTTAATCCTTAAATGTTCATCTAATTTGAATTTAGTTCTTGAGTTTTCAATTTTAAGAAAAAAATCTTTGGGTTTTGCCTAAATTTAAAATATGTTATTCTATCACTTTATCATCAAAATTTAAATTTGTTATATGTTACATATATCTCGTTTAACACGTCATCTCACTTTAACTTGCTTTGCCGCTTCAAAAGTATACCGCATAAAGACGAAGAAGAATGGACGACACATTAAATAAAGAGAAAGTCTTACTTCTCAAGTTTTAAGCTAAAAAAATAAAAAATAAAAAATGTTATCATGAAGTTTTATTTATGAATGACTTGTTCCTCTAATATGACATTGCATTTGAGTGCTTACATGAGCGTTGACATGTTAAATGAGACATATTTAGCATATGACAATCCGTTAACTTTGAGGTAAAGTGATAAAGAGACCTATTTTAAATTTAAACAAAATTTAAGGATTGTATCATTGAAATTGAAAACTGAATGATTAAATTCAAATAAGATGAAAACTTAAGGACTAAATATAATTTTTTTTTTTTTTAATCTATCTTTACTATTTTCAAAAAAAGAAAGAATCAAATTGATTTTTTTTTTTTGATATGCATCGTTGAGCTGTTCTTAGCAAATTACTATAGCAACTAGCCAATTCTTTAGACAAAGTAATTAGCCAAATGGTCCATAGAGAGTTTTCTTTTATTATTTTTGGCTGGAGGGTATTTTTGCTAGCCAAATATTATGAATGCTCTATAGGTTTAAGAAATAACCAAATAATGAGCTGGGTTGGAGTGGGGTGGGCTGTGGGGTGGGGTGCACTGGGCTCTTCCCACTCGGCCTTTTAGTTTCGCCTCAATCAAGATATGATGGTCTGAACACCAATAAAAGCCACCGATTACATGTGTGTATGAACGTCGATGTTGGAGGACAATTCTGCCTATAACTTTTGACTAGGTGATTAAGAGCGCGCGGTAGATTTTGTTAAATCACTTTCATTATTTTGCATTTTTATTTTATTGTTATGTTATTTACCTACCAGACCTTGAATTATGTTATTTTGAGTGGGCTGTCATTAACCCAAGTGCGACTAGATTAGGGTTTACAAATATGGCTTTGTGGCAGGGTTTAAACCTAGCTATTTTTGTGTTGCTGGGCAACTTTTGACGATTGTTTTTCCCTTTTGCCTTCTTCCTGCTTGCTCTTTCCTTTCTTCGCCCTCTTTCCCGCCTCGTCTTCTCCCTTCTACTTTATTCTTAGTTTCTATTGCTGTACATGTGCTGCATCACATGATCGTGAATCCAGATAAATATAGTGAGGTATATACAACCTTAGGATCATATTTAGCCACACAAACATCAAAGTTCTTTCATTTCAGCATTATACAGATTGAACTTTGCCTTGAATTTGTGTACCATATATAAAGGCTCATTAGCTTTATGTGTTATTTTTTATGAAGGTTTTGAACATACACTTCAAGCATGCTGTGGGACAGAGATTATGGAGATATATATTATGGGGTGCAGAGCATATTACAGTACCAGCATACCAGGTTATTGCCAGTACATCAGAAAGCCTATGTCCCCGAGAGCACCTTGTTGGTTAGACTAAATTGAACATTAATTAATCATGTAATTATATGTTCTTTGCATGATTGTGAACCACATGCAGAAATCAGAGAGTATTTTGATTTTATTCTTTTTCATTGATATTGTTCATTTTTTTCTGCATGGAGGTTCCTTAATTAATTATTGACTTCAATGAAAATTGTGAATATATTAATGTATGCTTGGGACTTGAATATAGCCGATAGTAGAAAATTAACTAGACCCATCAAATTAAAGAGAAACAATTAGGAATACAAACACGTCACAACCTTGTTATTTACGAGAGATTTGGTTTGTGTTACGTGCCTATGCACAGATGATACAAGTTGGGTGTGTCATGTGTCTCCAATGATTGATATAGCACACTCATTCATCTTGCATCTGTGTGCACAAAACATAGATGCAAGTACTCTCATTTACTAATAATGTAGGAAAGCAGAATTCATATTTCGTTTTCATTCTTAATTTGCTGAAGATTTTGGAAATCAAAGGTTTTGCATCATCAGCAATTAATTGGTTTTCGGTTCCAAATTTCATCATTAAGTTTGAGTCTCTCTCTTCGATCTCTTGTTCATTCATGGCATATATATATAAAACTTTATTAAGGCAATTTAATCAACTCAAACCAAACTCAACTAAGATTCACAAATTTCTTTTTTATACTGTTGGAAGAAATCATCTTTTTTTCCATAATTTATGTACGTTGAAGTAGTTTTAACTGCATGCATGTACCGTAGATATTTAATGCAAAAAAAAAAAAAAAAAAAAACGTTTCTTGTAATTAATTGATAGTGATTATAGTGTTAAATATTTTTGAAATGGCTAAAGGCTAGAGTTTCAAAAAAAAAAAAAAAAAACGTTTTTATTAAATTGATAGGAATTGGCTTCTTTATTTTTTCCTTGATGAACACATACTGATCACTACTGTCTAGTGTCTACAAACAACTTCATTAATCTCACATTTCAAGTGATAGAAATAGCAAAAAAAAAAAAATTGTCCTTTCCACTTACATAGTGTGAGAGATAACATAATAAAATGATCTCTTAGCTAGCTAGCATGCTAATTGAGGACTTCAAGAATTTGCTTTCAGCCAAGTATTAGCTTCATTTCTTTTCTTTTCTCTTTTTTCTTTTTTTCGTTTTTTCTCGTTTGGTGTGGTGGGGGTTTGCTAGGATGTTTTACTAGGCCAGGGGGGACAAACCAATTAAGTCCGATTAACTCATTAAACCTTAACTCTAAACCATTATTTGCTTATTTTGTCTAAATTTGCAATATATATAGACCTAATTTTATAACTAAAAAGTTTTTGAAAAAATGAGTATAAGCAGTAACCTCCTCATTATCATATGTCCCTACACATTCTATTAAGTGAAAACTATATTATTACCTTACATAATAAAAATGAACACACCCTCCTGACTACATAATGAAAATTGAAGTCATGAATATCTTTTTCTTTCTCTTCAATATTTCTTATTGTAACTTGAAAAATAAATACGAAATAAGAATAATTTTTTTTCAAAAAAAAAACAATGATTATAAATTCATTGAAGAAAATGGATTATATAATGTAGCTATAGCACTAATAGAAGCTCAAAAATAAAAATTGTAGTACTAATAGAGACTCACATGAATAAACTAAAAAATACAACAAAACGTGAAAATGGTCATGAATACAAATGAATCTTGTAATAATATAGGTGAGCTTCAAACCTCCCGACCAATTTTGCCTGTATACTTCATCTTTTTGTGTGTCCATGTGTGCAAGAGAGAGAGAGAGTACGTACTTGGGTTGCATCAAAGAGAATTATTTTCAAGGAATCTCTTTTATTTTACTTCTAAAATTCAAAGCCCTAATAATATTTGAAATCACTAGTTTTGGAAGCTAGCTTTCTAAAATTAAGCATGACTTGCACAAAATCTGTATCTTTAACTTTCTAAAGCAAATGAAGACCTAAACACCATGCATATATATTTTCTTTTTCAAGAAGGCCCTGAATTTTCATTTTTTTTTTCTAATTATATATTGAGAGGTCATATATTTTTATTTGTGATTGAGGGAATTTTTTTATTTTTTTTTCTCTCTAATTGGGGAACTGTGCCTTGGGTTTCTCATATAATATTTTAAATTTTGTTGTTCCAGCATATAGGAGCCTCTCTTTTAATTATTCTAAAAAACAAAAAGAGCATTACCCGATGTGCATATTTAGCTATGCTAAAAATATTCATCTTATTAATTCCTCGAAATTCACCAATCGAAGCCTTATTAGCGCTATATATCATGCATATAAGACAATGAAAACTGCAAAACAAGAACAAGTGAATCGATTGATGACCATTTACCTTGTATGGTGGTATACATGAAAAATGATATAATAGGGCCGTTGCTCTAGAGCTAGCTAGGGCAAGTACTTCAAGATCTCACTCAGAATTGTCTCATTCATAAAGTCAGATCCAGAGTACTCGTCGTCGTCGGCCTCGAATGTTTCGTATCACCATCTCCTTCCTTGAATCTGCCAAGCTTTGATGTTGGAGATGAAGACAATGAAAGAGACAAACTACTAACAACCCCATCATCACCATTATTATCCGAATTACCCTTTTGATCAAATTCATCTAATTTGTTTGGTGCTTTAAGAGATAAATTCAAATCTAGGCCGCAATCTGAATCCAAAGCCTTCATTTTCATCAGTACTGTACTGTTTTGCACTTCTTCAACGTCTGTTCTCCCACCATTTTTATTGTTCAATAAATTGCCTTGCTGGCTTGATCGCTGAAACGACGTCGTCGACTGCAACTCTTCAAAAGTTTGATGCCTTGTCCACCCAGTCGTAGCTTGTCCATTGAAAAACGAATCAATCATATTTGGATTAAACTTTTCTGAATTGTTTTTGTAATTGCTTCCCATTATTCTCTGTGTGACTGAACCATAGAATACTCCATTCCTATAAATCTGGCTGTCATGACCTCTCCGGAAAGCATCACTATATCTTCAATGAAAGACACATATAGAGGGTTATGATTATTACTAATTTCTTAATTATAAAAAGGCCTTAATTAACTTAGAGCTCAAAAAAGTAGTAAGGAATTGGGAGAGGGTACCTCAAACCAGAAGAAGGTCTTTGACGGAAACTTTGTAGTATGGGAAGTTGGCTAAGGTTGTAGATATGGTGATCATGATCTCCGCCTTCCATAAAAAGCCCTTGCTCTGTCGTAACTGTAATAACCGACCAATGAAATCACAGAGAGGAAATTAAGACACCATTTAAAAGAAACAAAACCCTAAATTTATATACCTCGATTGTGGTCATCCATCTTCTTGCTCCTATACATCTAATTAATAAAGACAAATTAACCCAAACACAAAATGATTAAGATTATCATAATTAATTATTGAATTAAGCAAATTATCAGCATAGATATTGTAGATCAAATTAAGTACCTGGAGATGGCTCTTCACATGAGCGATGCTAAGGCCCTTGATGTTCATTAGTTGAAGTACTAACTTGGGTGTTGCTCCTGCACCAATGAGAGAGGTAATTAATTAAAGAGACTTAAGATCTAAATATATATAGTACTTACTTTCTTGGCCTCCTAGTCTTTCAACAGCGTGAATAAAGCAAAGATGGAGATCAGGAGTCCAGCGGAGTCTTGGCATCTTAGAACGAACATATTGTCGTACAGGTCCTGATTTAGCTTCCTTCTTTTCATCACTCTCTTCCACTGTGCTATTGCTTGAGCTAATTCCACCCTTGTTTAGCTTGTAAGTTTCATGATCACCCTCACCCTCATTCTCATCATAAGGGCTTGTTTTGCAGACTTGAGTAGTACTCTGATGATCATCACTTCCTTTCATGATTTCTCTCTCTCTCTCTCTGCTCTCTTCTCTTCTCTCTTCTCTCTCTCTCTCTCTCTCTCTCTTCTCTCTCTCTCTCTCCTCTATATATATATATATATATATATATATATATTATATATAATCTCTTGTGCTTTTGAATCGTGATTTGTGGATTGACTAGTAATGATAAGAATTTTCAGTCTTTTGTGTGTTTAAGGAGGGAGCTTTGATGTCCTAATCTCTCTTGCAGATGGAAATGAATTCTTTAGAATAAGGCAGTTGAGCTCTTGCAGAATTAATATGTACCCAGCTTGGAAAAATGGAAACCCTTTCCTTTGACATAGAAACGCCGGTCTCTCTCTCTTTCTCTCTCTCCCCACGTTTGTCTACTTACTTTTTTATGCTTTGCGTATATTACATTTGCATGATGTCATACATGCGTGGATGCCTTCATGCATGTATTATCCATAGATCAATACAGTAATATCTCCTCTCCATCCCACCCCCCTAAAAAAATAAAAGTACTTCAAGGGAAAATAAATAAATAAAAAATCTAAAATGCACATTTTTCGCGGGGAAAAAGAAAATTCAACTTCAAAGAAGCGTTTCTCCAACTATTCCCCATCCCAAAAAAAAAAAAAAAAAAAGCATTAATAGCTCATATTTATTAGTCTAGCACGACTTTTATATGGTTGGAAAGCTTGAAAATCTTGAAAATCTCTACGCATAGAACTACATGTTTTTTCCTTTTTATGGTTGGAAAGCTTGAAAATCTCTACGCATAGAACACATGTGAGTTGGACATAAAATGCTGCTCTTCACAAAAAGTTTCCTGGAACCTGCAGAAAATAAACGGTCCGAAAAAATTATTTTGATGAGCATTCCAACATTTCGAAACTCTATACTTAGGCATAATGGATTGGAATTCTTTGAAATTAATTTTATTGAAATTCAGGCAGCTTAAGGGTAGGATTGGAGGTAGGAATGACAATTTGTATTCGCATATCAAATTCGCGCGGGTCATGTTAAGGTATGAGTATAAGATTATATATGTACATCAACCTTAATATGACCTATTTAATTAAACATGCTAGTCATTTCAACCATAATTCGCTAATTTCGTGTGTCTCAATCGGATTCATTGGTCATATCAATAATTGTCAACCCTAAATGTCAAGTTCGAAGGTATGGGTGTATATAGCAATCCAAACCCGACTCACTTAATTAAAAGGATAAAACTTTTTGACCTTAATTCACTAATTTCATATTAAAATCGTGTTAAAAATTATTAATCTTAATTACAGAGCCTACATGTCCCAAGCAGATGACCCCGCACCTTAAGCTACAAGGACTGAGATGGCACCGGAGCCATCCCCCCCCCCCCCTCAAATAAAAAATCCAGGAAAAAAAATTTATGAGCTAAATTTTTGTTTTTTAACCTATTAGCCCTACTCAATAATTTTTTTTTGCCCTACTCAATAATTTTTTTACTCTTGATCGACCTCCGTCATAAATTCATAATTAATACATTCTGGCTCCGGCCTGCTCCGTTACACTACCCGAATGTCAGCAGGTTCCTCATCCTAGACATACTTGTCCTGATTGATTAAAAAAATACCGGTTCCACGCGCACCAAAAACAGGAATCCTGTGGCTCTAGAAAAAGAATGGGTTTGTCAGCTCGTGACATGTAAATGGAAGACGACGCAATGCCATGCATAAAATATTATATAGAGAGAGAGAGAGGGAGAATATCAAGCCAAAGCTGGTTTCTTTCCGTCGAGAATCACGGATTTGTCCCAACTTTGGGAGACTCTTGCCCTAGCCCGTCAACCATCCCGAGAAAAATCTCTAGGGTTTGACTACGGTGATTAACCCTTTCTCACTTTATCTCTGGACTTGCTGATCAGATACAGATATAGCTTGAAAACGCTGAAAAGATGCTGTATGATTGGAGGTCCGGCAAGCGGCTCTGATCTGATCTTGAGACAGCTTGAAAAAGTTTAGACGAGTCAGATATATGCCTTGGAGTTGGTTCAGGAAAAAACTATTCTAAAATGATTATGAAATGAGTAGATAACTTTAGGTTCCCAATGCAAATCTATTAGAAAAATTGGGTCTTACATATTTGGCTCCTCAAGGGACAAACAAAGATACAAACCGCATTTAGTTAAATTTGTATTTTTTAAACAAAATTGTAAAAAGTAATTGGTTTAATTAGGGGTGCATTTGATAAAAATAAATGGTTGATTGATTCACGTTTTCGTGCAACAAACAAGATAATGTATTTTTAAAAAGCGTGTGATTTTTAAAACCGAATTATATGTTTATTAAACACTTAGTTGTATTTTTAAAATTTACGTTTTCATTAATTACATTTTAAAATTTTAATTTTTTAAGCTGCGCATTTTAAAATGGTTAAACCGAAAGAAACTTAAAAGGTAGAATCAAGGATTATTCTTCTTGCTTTTTATATGCATATAGGTTTTGTTTATTTGTTTGTTTGTTTTTTTTTTTATGGGGAGGGAGGGGGTGGGGAGGGCTCTATCTCAAACTTTAAGATTTTCTTGTTATGATGTGTGCTTATATTAGATTTTGTTTTTTGAAAGATTTTTATATATTTTTTTCGAAATCACACCGAATTTGGGGTTCTATTTGTTATAGAGATGTGGGACCATCCCGATGGGCTCTAGAGCTTTCCTATCAGCATATTGTTTAACTATTATTATTGTTATTATTATTATTATTAAGGCAAAGTTTGGGATGGGCCACTCTTAGCATAATATACTCAAAAGTATATTATATATGTATATAGAACAAAACAATTTGTATCCTGAGAATTTGATGAGAATAAAAAACACTAAAAGAGACAGTATGCTCTGGAATGAGTAAAATAAGCAATGCTATCACTTGTTGCAGTCGGTTGAATCATGGACCTCACAAAAATACTTAGTCATAATAAAAAAGATGCTACTCGATCGATCTTGGTTTGCTTCAAGTGCCAAAGCCCTGCAAGTTGGTGCAGGTAATTGCAAGGAAGGTGTGTTAGAAGTTCCCCAGTTGTTTTTGTTTACTCCAAAATGGGATTGAAGAAGAATAACAAGTTTAGCGTTAAGGGCTTTAGTTTGTGTATTATTATAGAGAAGGATTCTACTTTAAAATTGTAGATTCTCAAATTATGTAAATTCAAGCCATTTTTTACATCAAATGACTTGAAAAAAGAAAACATGACATGTACGTTACCAATGAGCATTTGGTATATTTTCATCACATTCTTGTTTTTTATGTTGTAGAAAAACTTTGAGCCATTAACTATTTTTTGGTTTATTGAATAAAAAATGTCTTTTAAAAGTGAAGAAAAAGCTTTATTAAATGATTTTTTTTTCTACTTAAATAACATGTCACATTTTTAATAAGTAACATATTCCAAGTATATTCCAAGTCATTCGATGAAAGAAACGACCTAAATTCATATAATTTGATAATTGTAAATCCATTATTCTTATCCATATAGTGTCACGCATTCCTAATTATTTATGTTGCCCCTTTAACTCAAGCTTTACTCACATTAGAAGTGGTTGCTATTGAGAAAGACCTAGTTAATTCTTGGATTAGTTATTATTAAACAAAATATATATTAAAAGTAATGCTAGACATTTTTATTTTACAATGCTAACATGGTAATCTCATGCGTGCTGCAACCATCATTTGGATTAAAAAAAAAAAAAATCTAAAAGTTGGTTGGGACTATCGTGTTAGCATTGTGGATAAAAATGTAATTTCTAACATTACTTAAAAAAAAAAAAATCCAATAACATTGCTACATCTATAAAATAAAATAAAAATGTGATGTATAATATTATTCTAATATAAATAACCATTAAATCATTAATTTTCAAAATTCCTAGTTAATCACTTTAAGGCCCATCACGTACGTCTTCAATCAAAATCAAGCTTGTGGGTCTTTGTCAGATAGTTCTAAACACAGCATGAAGAACCACGTAATCTACACATGGCACGAGAGTTGAAAAACTTTTCCGGCTTGAACCCCCGAATATTCTATCAACGACGTACGCGTGTACTTCAAATACATTTATATATATATATATATAGATTGATCAACAGCAACCTTAATTCATTCAACCTAGATGTACACAACCACTAAAGGTAGGTGATATACAAAAGTTCTTCCCCCATACATATATATATATATATATATATATCACGGGCATCTTGAGAGTAATCACAGCCGTCCAAGAAATGCTATCTTTGGAAAATGGTTCATCAGTACCGATGGATACCCCTCCAACGGAGAATATATATATATGGGGGAAGAAGCAATTAAATTTTTGCTTAGAATGTTTATCTCAAAGTTAAGCATAGAATATACACCACATATAATTAATTGAATAATATTGGGCTTCATTAAAGTTAATTGTGTTACGTACAAATTCTGTAGAGCTTGGCCGGATCGTAGCTTACTTCAATTGCTTCACCTGGCCTGACCCAGAAAATTAAAGGCCAAAACAAGAGTAGGAGAGATTGAAGAAAATTACTGAAAACTATATTAATTAAATAGTTTCTTTGTTCTCCCTTCATATTTTTAAGGAAGCTAATTAAGTAGAACATGAGTCCAACAAATTAAGATCATAGATATATAATTAAACACATTGATGTAATCGATGGTGGTCTCTAGATTACTCTAATCCAATTACTTAATTTTCAATTGATATTAAGGTCGTTTCAACACGCAAAGTGCCGAATATCTACGCGTGAGTGTAAAAAGTTTGAGTCATTCGTTAAAAAGATGTCACAGACTCACAAATATGATTAATTAATATAGCATAATCAGGTCTAAACTTAAATAATTTAAGTTTTTAGGTTAATTGGTGTCCAAAAACATGTTATATTATAGTCTCATTAAAAAATTTCTCAAAATGTCAATAAGAAAAGAATAATAGTACTTTTTATACCCCTTTTATAATGACTGATTTGACGTATTTATATAGCTTTTTATATCGGCCATTTAAAAAAAAAATCACTTACAATACATTATGTCCACGAGTTTAATAAATAAATTTAAAGAGTAGTATCACTCAAAAAAAAAAAAAAAATTAAAAATTATGTGTAGCATGAAGCATTTGTGAAGGATGGCGGGCTGGCTTTGCCTGTGAAGACTATTAAAATACAGGTTGGGGTGAAAGATTCGGCTTCAAGCACCCAAGCTGTAAAGTCAACCCCCAACAACGGGAGTTACAGGACCCTGTGTTTTTATTTCTTTATGTTTTCGTATTAAGTTTCAATGTGCATGAGAATACGTGAGCCTATTTATGCGGATCTACATCCTTTCAGAATGAAGATGTCTGTCTTTTTCCTCTGCATACCTAACTCCTACTTCTTTAATCGAGCGCTTATCATTTATGCATGCATGCCACCATGATATGATGGCATGCCATGCTTTGACGGCATCATGCATTCATGTTAGAGTTACTCAATATATACTGACCCTTAATCTCAGGACAGAAGCATTTCCTTTGTTAATGTTTTTTTAGAGGATATTTGTTGTTTTTTGTTTTAAAAAAATATTTTGATGTGAAATAAATATGAAAGTAATTTTGAAAGTTTTGTGCTTAAAGAAAACAACAACAACAAAAAACAAAAAACAAAAAAACAAAAACAAAAAAAGAGAAAGAAAAAGTTTTTATCAAACAAAATGAGATACCATGCAAACTTAATTTTTAAGCTTAAAAACGTTTATATATATACATATATATTTTAAAAGTGGGGGCAGTCCATGAATTCAATGCTTTGCTTTGGTCTAACGACGTTTTCTTTCTTTTTTTCTTTTTTTTTAACTGAATGTATTTTCGTTTCAATGTATATATATATATATATAACATGATCGGATAACTACGACCATCAGATTGAAAAACAGTCATCATCAATACTCATCGTCCATGGTAACTTTCCCTAAAAAATTTACATGCTTAAGTATATTATACATTTTGGTAATTATAGGTTTTGGAAAATATTTGAGGTACAGTTTTTACTATAATTTTCTTACAAATTTACGTGGTAGTCTACATAAGTCTCACATGCTAACACATGAGTTAAAAAAAATAAAGCAACAAAATTGAACGTGTACAATTTTTACTATAAATCTCTTACAAAATGATGTGCCAGTCCATATTATATTTATTACGTCAGACTAAACAATAAATTTACTTGTCAATTTTTTTGTTACTTAATTTTAGGATTGTAGTAAAAAACTTAGTAACTCAAATATTTTTCAAATTTAATTGTTTAATGGCCGATCACGTCAATTTGTTAGGTACTTATAATAAAAGCTATAATATTCCTATTAACAACAATCCTAGATTTAATATTGGAAAACTTCACTTAGGTCTGGATATCGGTTAATCCGGTGTCCGTAGAGCCTATTTCGACTACTGAACCAAAATTTTTGGTTAATTCGGTTAAGCAGTTAAACGGTTAATTATCGGTCGGTTAAGCGGTTAATTATCGATCGGTTAAGTGGTTAATTATCGGTCGAGACTGTGTTGAGAGAGAGAGAGATTGTGACTCCGTGAGAGACTTTGAAGCTCTGTGAGAGAGAGAGAAAGAGAGAGAGAGAGAGAGAGAGAGAGAGAGATTGTGACTCCGTGAGAGACTTTGAAGCTTTGAGAAAGAGAGAGAGAGAGCGTGATCCGTGACTGTGAGAAATTGAGAGAGAGAGTTTGGAGTCTTTGGACCTACTAGTGTGTGTTAGACGGCCTGAACCTGCTTGTGTGTGTTAGATGGCCTGGACCTGCTGGTGCGACGTGAGAAAATGAGGAGATTGAGAGTCTGAGACAATGGGTGGGTGGGTGTAACTGTGTAGGGTTAAGGTTACAAAAAAAAAAAAAAACTAAAAAGAGTCAAAATGGTGGCGTTTTGATTAAACAAAAAATTATAAACTTTCAAAACGATGTTGTTTTGGTTAAAAAAATATATATGTGGGTTCGGTTAATTTGGTTATCCAATAAAATAAAATTTATACTGATTAACCGAATTTCGATATAGATTTTTATACCGACTACCGAATTGATAACAGTCGATTATGGTTCGATGGCGATCAGCAGGTGGCCGACAGGCTGTCAGTAGGCAGTTAACTGTTAAATTGCCCACTCCTAACTTCACTTATCCCCTTCTAAATATCACTTAGTTTTCAATATTTTTCCTAAACTTTAAAAATTTACAACGTGAAATTCTATTCTTTCAACCCCTTTCAATTACCCCTATCTCTTTGGATTCTCCAAAATACCCATTTACAAAATAAAAATTTCATAAAAAAAAAAAAAAAAAAGTGAAAACAAATGACTAACAACAAAGCTGTGGGTCGTCCTTTTTCATTTCTTTTTTACTTCT
This sequence comes from Betula pendula, assembly GCA_900184695.1. Classification (NCBI taxonomy): domain Eukaryota; kingdom Viridiplantae; phylum Streptophyta; class Magnoliopsida; order Fagales; family Betulaceae; genus Betula; species Betula pendula. The sequence continues at coordinate 862,937 of FXXK01000116.1, read as the reverse complement.
TTATTTTTTATTTATTTTTTAATTAAGGGTATAGTTGTATTTTTTTTAAAAAAAAAAATATGAAAAGAGAATGAATATTTTACATACTAGCCGTTTAAGTTAACAAAAAAATTAAACGAAGTAATTGAAAGATATTGAAAGATTAGACCCTACGTTGCAAATTTCCAAAATTTAAAAGGAATATTAAATATCGGGTGAGAGAAAAAGTACTAAAGTTTCTCCTTTATTATATGTATTTAATTATCAAGTAGAGCTTTCGATTAGATTAAAAAACAAAAACAAAAAAATAAAAAATAAAAAAACCCTTCGAGTAGAGCTTTCACATCATCAAGTAGTTTTCGTTTATATTCCCCTTTCCCCCTTCCCCCTTCCCCCCCTCTTGAATAAAATAAAAATTTTTTTAAAAAAAAAAAAAAAAGTAGTTTTTACATTTATTCAGACACAAATTGTATCCCGTTCGCACAAGCACACAAAATAAACTATATCGTTTCTTGTCTCCTTCCCAAGCAATTTGTGTGCCCCGCAATAGTGACGTTACCTGTCGCTTCTATGCCTCCTCGAGTCCTTGATACCAAAAAAAAAAAAGGTCGACTATGCAATTGTTAGCGGACACACATTTCCTAAACATTGCAAATCAGGACAAAAATTTAGACAAATTGATTTGTTGGATTTTCTTACGAGCAAGCCTCTAAAAGTAACATGTATCCTTTAAGCACGAAAAAAAATAAATACTATTAAAAAAGAGCAATTGTATTTAGTAGATTCCTTTTTCTTTTTTTTTTTACGGTAGTAAATATCAGACATTAGATCAGCACTCGATTTTTTTTTTTTTAACAAGTACTAATCTAATGGCTGATTTTTACTACCACATTATCAAGTTGCATGTGAGTTGTACACAAGTCTACTAAATAACATTACTCATTAAAAAATATATATACTTTTCACATACCAAAAAACACGTGTCACTCTTAAAGACTAGTTTATAAGCAATGTCCTACAAACTAAAGAGATTTCTGTGCATTAACCAGTAATCATAAACATGACCGTTGGGCGCCCCTTCGTATAAAATTCAAGTGAACGACGTTGAAGACTTGGACAAGAAAAAGAAAACACGAAAATATTCTCATGAATTTAACACGTATTTAAAATGTCTGTTAAAATAAATTTCATCCATTCCCCTCCTCTTCCTAACCAACACACACTAGGAGTGATTATTCAAGGACGTACTGAGATGTTGTTACCATCTCATGGGATGCAAAGACTCGTTCATCTTCTAAGAATAGTATTAATAAATTCTATTATTGAACAGGGTTCTCTATTTTCTATGGGGAATTTCCCTTCTATAAGAGTCATTTGTTGATTTTTTTTTTTTTTACTGTTGTCTGTTATATCCTCTAGTTAGGAGTGTACCTACTGGTAGGTTACTTAAATCTGTGTCGCTGTATTGCTGTGTTTTGAACTTCCATGCTTTAATGAAATGCCTTGTTCATCCAAAAAAAAAAAGAAAGAAAGAAAAAGAAAGAAAGGACTGAGATGTTAGTAAGACATAAAAGCCAATCATGTTTGTTTGTGTTTTGTCTTTTGTTTCTATGAGAAATAGATTAATAAAAAACTCAAAAACACAAAATACTTCCTAAAACACAATTTTTAACATTATGTCAAATTAAAACACTTTTTCAAAAAAAATTAACAAATCTAATAATGTATATGTTGTGGAATGGTAAATATGTTATTATGTCATTTAAAAAAATTTAAATACCGTGGGAACGGTGGCACCATTTACATTGTTAAATGTAACAAAATAAAATCTAAACCGTAAAATAAATCCACTCCATTTCCATTTCATGGGTTTCAAGTAAATTTCCATTTCTTGGTATCAAGAGAAATGGAGGGGATCCTATTCCAACCCCAGCTCGAGATGCTCCGACAACATTTGAAATCATAAAAGAATTTTGGCCATGTTTTTTTGTATCTTTGTTTCTGTTCTTTAAGACAAATACATTAACAAACTAAAAATACAAAACACCCTTTAGGTCACAACAAAACACTTTTTCCAACAACAAAAAACACCATTCAAAACACATTTACAAACATACCCTTAGTTTATTGAGAAAAAACAAAAAGGGTAACGTAGCAATCTAAGCATAACAGTTTACATGAAATAATGGGCAACGAACACAAGGCCTTCTAAAACGATCTGAACTGGAGTTGCAAAAATGCATATTATAAAGTACTCCCCATGATATTGACAAACGTACAGGTACCAGTGAGATTAAATGTTTGAATATTATACCATTCCACAGTTTTGTCAACCCCTTAATCAAGGGGCAACGACATCTATGCCAACATCTGAAACTTATTTTCCTCAATATCAGAAAACACCATGCTTTCTGAACTTCCAGTCTAGATTTCAGATTACAAAACCACATCAACATATGCTGTTCAAATTGAGTTGTCGAACAATTAAAAAAAAAATTTGAAAAAAAAAAACTCGAGTACCTGAAGTTTCGTGCTTCATGTATCACCTCAAGGTTGCCGAACATCAAGTATCATTAAAAAATTCCAGATTCTATGATGGAGCAGAAAAGCTAAACCGAAAGCCAGTCTTCCCACGGTCATGGACATCTTGCTTGAGTATGTAGTAGAAGTTACCCTGACAACAACATCAAGCCTCATGAGATTAGAAACCTAGGTATGAGTCTTGTGAAAATGAGTAGCCAAATACAAAGCAAGAACCAAAGGAGAGGGGAGGGGGTAGGGGGGAGGGAGGAGGAACTCATGCAAGAGTACGCCAATCTATCATATCACATGGGATCACATCACATCCCAGTTACAATTAAAAAGGAAGCAATACATCCTTCATAGCATATTACATAACTTTTTTTATAAGTAAATTTATGTCCCAAAGGAAAGGGAAATAAGAGATTCAAACTAGTAACCTCCGCTCCATTAGGCGTAGTTCTGAGCCAATTGAGCTACCCCTTAGGGACATAACCCATTACATAACTAACGCTAAATTTTCTCAAATCAACCAATATCACATCAGAGTGCAGAGTTGAGGGAGATTTTAGGAAAGCTTGAAGGAGGAATTAATGAAAGTTTTTTCTCCGCACCCCCTTTCTCTTTATTTCGATAAATAACTAAAAAATGCAGAGTTGAGAAGTGTAGGGGAAAACTTCAAGAAGCATGAGTCCTAAGTCTGTAATCAAGCTAAACCTAGCCAAGAGTACTCCAACATTTAAGTTCGATTCATTTAATTTTTTTCGAACACAAGCTGAACTTGAACTTATAATCGAGCTAGATAATCTTGTCAAGCTCTGTTCATTTATTTTTTAAATAAGCTTGAACTTGTTCACGAGCCACTGAAGTCACTTATTCATTCCATATATAAAATAAATGTCGTATTTTTTTTTTTTGTAAATTCATACTTATTATTCGTTATTTAATTATTATTATTATTCGGATTTCTTATTTAAGTGATTAGATAAATTAACTCGAATCTTAAACAATTTAATCTTGAGTTTATATGTTTATCTTATAGTATGTATATACATTAATTACACACAAATATAAACATACATATAAACCTACTCATATACACACAAATAAACATATATTTATACCAAGACTCATAATTACAATAATTCAAGCTACATCTATTACATTATGACGAGAGCTCCTTTTTATCCTTTTAAATACTTACAAGTTTTCATTACAAAGTTAAAAAAAATATATATATATTATTAAAATAATAAATATGAAGTTATACGAATTTATACGAGCCGAACCAAGTTTATACAAGTTTGACTTGTCTAATAAACGAGCTTAAATTCCTGTTCAAGCTCTGTTTGTTTAATATATGAACCAATCCCAAGCTAAACTTAACCACGAGCTTATTCGCGAGTGGCTCTGTTCCTTTACAACCCTAAACATGACACTGATGACAGCAGGTGCACACATGCATAAATTATGTCTTTCAGATAATGTTATCATCTATCAAATTCTAGTAGATAATGTTAGCATGTATCAAATGCTAGTAACTGTCCTAACTAAAAGAGCTTTTAAGAAACTCCTGATAGGCGATAGTCACTTCAGATTTTGAAAGAGAAGTATTCTATTAAATTTGTGGTAAAAGCACCACATTTTGCAACTTAATTTATTTCCTCGACGATATCAATTAATTATGTAATTACTTCCAGCACAACCCCAGATCTTGTGTGAACATTGCATTCAGGCAGTACCATGGGTGAAATCCAGAAATCTGAGACAAGTGTCCATATGAGGATGTCTTTCCTCAATCATATAACACTTACCAGATTATACTTTATTGCTTGCTTTAAAATAAATAAAATCAGAATAGGTAACTCACCTCTAGGCGGAAAAGTTTTGTGGGGACAACAACCCCGACTCCTACAGAGCTTCGGAATGACTCCAAGAACTTACGGAAAGAGAAATTTCGGAACTCATTCTCTGTTAATTTAGCGAGGTTTCCAGCACCAGCAAAAATGTGTCCATGGACTCCATGTTCTCTTAACCACTTAATTGGAAGATCAAAAGAAAGGTCTGCAAAAGCAGTAACAGCAAGGTCTCCTCCAATAAAATCCCTTCCAGAAATATCAGAATTCTCATCATTAGATTTATCTCTAATTTGCCTTCGTGGCTCTGTAGGTCCCAGTCCTCTTGTCTTAAATCCCCACACAGTTGTTGGGCCTCCAATAGTGCAAACTGGAGAGAAATCACCACCTAAGAAGAACCTTTCCGGCAGGGGCGAGGGCTTGTCCAAGAATCCACGGCCCCAAGGAAACAAAACACCACCAGAGATCCCAAAGTTGAGTGCAGCATGATAAAACCCAAAAGGGATAGCATAACGAAGATCAAACTCCTGGTAAAGATAGAAATTTTTTTTAAGTAATGATATATATAGAGAACTTGACTAGAATAAGTTAGATCAGCTTCAAAACTATAATTCTTACGGTGAAAACCACGACAATAAATCAACTAATTGAAATAGGGCGTTTCTGTGTGTGTATACATATGAAAAACCAAAAGGCAAAGTTTTACTGAAATATCCTCTGAGCAGGTAGGCACTACCTAGCTTCAATGCGGTACAAAGTTCATGAAAAGTAGAGGTCTTCAACTAATAGACAAGTAATTGTTGTCTATTATGTATTCATTTTTATTTCTCACAATAGCATAACCATGTATATAAATATCTTTGTTATTTAGAGCAGAAGCAAAATAATCTCAATATACAAGGATTTACCAACTGGTCAGCAGCTAATCATCTGAAAACTATGGTCCAACCACAATTCTGCATTAACACACACACAAACACAACTTCCAATTTCACTTCATCTAATTGAGATTTTTTCTTTGTTAAAGGAGTTTTTATTCATCAATTTCTTTATTCTATTCACGAATTTCAATAAAGAGAATTTGGGCTCCCCAAACTCATAAAACTGGAAAGTCCAAATGTAATACTAATCCCCATTAGCAGGCTGTGGTCATTTGGATTGTAAGAACCTATTACTCAAACTAATTGCATTGAAATTCATACAACTTTGTAGGAAAGACTCAAAATGGGTTTAACCAAATTGAGAAACATCTAAGGGATTTTTTGTGGGGTGGAGTTGGTGACGAGTTCAAGTTCTATTTAGTTAGTTGGTTCAAGATTTGTTCTCCGATGTGCTCCGAAGGTTTAGGGGTTAGAAATTTAATTCAGTTTAATCGAGCTCTTTTGGAGAAATGGTTATGACGTTATAATACGGATAGGGAGGGTTTTTGGAGATCAGTGGTGGAAACCAAATATGAAAACACGATGGAAGGTTGGTGTTCCAATGAGATAGTGGGACCCTTCGGAGCAAGGGTGTGGAAATACATTAGGAGGGGGTGGGGAGTTTTCTCTACATTTGTCAAATATGAGGTGGGAGACTAGTTTAAGATTAGTTTTGGCATAATTTGTGGTGTAGGGACCATCCCCTGAAGGCAGCATTTTCGGAATTATTCAGTATTGTTCGTTGTGCAGGGAAGCTTGGGTGGCTGATTCTGTGCAATTTTCTAATGGGAATCTTCAATGGAATATATCTTTTACCAAACTAGTGCTTGATTGGGAGGTGGACTTGGTCACTTCATTCTTTGATCTTTTGTATTCTCTCAAGTTGACACAAGGTGGCAAGGATAAAATTTGTTGGATCCCCTCCAAAAGGCGAATGTTTAAAGAAAGAAATTTTTATCATGAGTGTTGCACTCCCACTAGCTCCACATTTCCCTGGAAGAGCATTTAGAAATATAAGGCTCCTTTGATAGTGGCGTTTTTTATGTGAACGGCAACGGTAGGGAAGATCTTAACTATGGACAATTTGAAAAAGAGCAACGAAATAATAGTGAATTAGTGTTGTATGTGCAAGAGGAGTGGGGAGAGCATAGATCTTCTTCTACACTGTGAAGTGGCAAGAGAACTATGGGTTTCGATCTTGTATTTTTTGAGCAGAGTAGATTATGCCTAGAAGGGTAGTAAAATTGTTAGCTAACTGAAGAGGACAGTTAAAAAGCCGTAACATTTTAAAAGCTTGGAGGATGGCCTTTGTGCAATGTGGTGCATTTGGAGAGAATGGCACGCGGGGAACTTCGAATATTGCGAGATTTCACATAATTAAAGACTGTAATGTCCAAATCCCTTTATGCTTGGATAGCGGTGTACAATAGTCCTCACTTTTCTAGTTTTACTTAATTTTTGGACTTGTGCTCTTCGTTTTCTCCCTAATTAGGGGTCTCTCTTGTATACTCGGGTTACACCCCTCTATGCTTTCTATGAGGGTGATTTACTTATCAAAAAAGACTCAAAATGGGTCAATACAATTCATATACCAATTGAGATACATAAGCAAATCAATGATTTTTAACAGAACAATTTAACTTGGAAGAGACACTTGAAGTAGTACAAGGATAAGCACAATATCAGTAATGAACCTGGCGCAAAAATCGCAAGCTCCGGTGATCTGGTGTGAGGCCACCTACTTGAGTAGTAGAAACAAAAGCATATCCTTTAATAGGCCTCATGGGTGAATTCCTCCTGTCAATCTTAAATGTGTATTTTAAAGATGAAAGCAAACTATGTCCAAGCTGCCTCCTTACTGACCTTGATGACATTTGTGATGGATCCGTTAAGGCACGCCATCCAAGATTGTATACCAAGTCATGGTGCCTGGTGGAAAACAAGCCAAGAGAAAGGCCCAAGAATCGTTCTCTGTAAGAAGAGAACTCTTGCCAATCTTGGGAAAGCAGGGATACTCGTGCCAGCACAGGAGTTGAAAATCCTCTGAATCTGGGCAGATACACACCAGCACTAACCTCAGATGTCTGGTTGGGACCATATGCCAAAGAACCATCCCACAGATCCCCATAACCGAACCAGTTTTTATACTTGAGTGAACCTTCAACTGTCCAAGATCTAGCCTACAAAAGCATTATACAATTTCAAAAACCATATGACATGTAGCATGCTCATACAGACATGCACACTAAAAATAATTTTTTTAAAAAAGTACAGTTTATTGAGCAGCTAAGATTCTGTATAGCAGCCAGCTTAACATTACAATATTGCATAAACTCTCAAGTTTGTTTGTAGTCACTACTCCATGCAGACAATATTGCATCAAACTGAAAGTCCATCTCCTTTCATATTTGGCCATATGAGAGTGTACATGCTGATAAATGTAGTCATGCATTAAGCCTCTGTAAGTGAGGCATGCTATGTACACTACTTAGGCAACAAAAAAGCCTGCTCCAGCCTCATTGGTAAGGCAAAACAGGTAGTCAAACAAACAATCCAGTGCACAGCCATAGAAACACAGGATATTAATGTAGCTCTCCCTCACCAGTCACCAAACCATATAACTTGTCACCGTAGACCAATTGAGTATGGATAAATTAAGAAGATCCAACAATAAAGTGCAGAAGGGCTCACACGCACACCATTTTATACCAAAATTGCACCTTACTTCCATCCACAATCCTCAAGAAAATAAATCAATCAACAGTATTTGCCACTTTCTAATGCCATTCTACATCCCCAGCCAATAAGAGCTACTTACTACCTTAGATGACCACCCCCCCTCCCAAAAGAAAAGAAAAACCAAAAGAAAGAAAGAAAGAGAGAAAACTATTAGCAACTTTTTCTCAATAGAACAACCCAGCCTTCAGGCTTATACAACTCGAATCTATGACATGTAACGACAGAGTGCTTTCAGGGCTTTGTGATTGCAGACATAACTCCTAACCTACTCAACAATTCACCTGGCTGGCCCCTTCAACACCATACTATGCTGTTAAAACAATAGCAAAGTGCCAATGGAAATATGTAACATTTTGAAATGTGAATGCAATTGTGTTATCAGTATGTCTACATAGATTCCCAACTTAACACATATGCCACTTTATTCAAGCCTAAATTAACATTTTCATCACTACACTAACTCTGCGTAGCTAAATTAATAGTTTATTTAATAGATTGCAAAGAGCGACGGCCCTGGTGTACCACTCATTTTTGACAGTCAAGAAACTACCGGCTAAAGACCTATGTCTTTTCGGTCCTACATACATACATCTTTCTACAAATTTTCATTGCCGTCTTCCCCCAATTTCTCAGCAACCAAACTCAGCGTTAACTCATTCATCAGAAAAAGGAAAACCCTAACCTTAACACAAACATCAAAACCCTAAAAAAACACAGCAAAAGACACCGTACCGTGGTCTTCATGTAAGCCCCGAGGTCGCCGGAGAGGGGGCTACTGGTCTCGACGACATCGACGATGACATTCGCGGTCCCAGGAAGCTCCGGCGGGCCCGAATCAAGCGTGACCCTAACGGAATCAAAAATCTCGAGCTGTTGAAGCCTCGCATTGGCAATCCCCGCCGCCTCGAGCAGGCCTTGCAATGTGGTGGCTTTCTTCAATCCTTCAAGTTCGGCCTCGATGAGCGAGTCCTTGGTCCTCGTGTTTCCCTTGATCAAGACGTCGTGGACTCGGAGAGGGACCTTCTCGTTCTGCATTCGGTGGAAGAGGTTGTCCATCTTCGACTTATGCGCGCGGAGTTGGGCCTCTCGGGAGAGGGGCTTCGGCGGCGGTTCTTGCTCCTCTTCCATTCGTCGTCTTCTTCTTCTTCTTCGTCGTCCTCGTCTTCGACGACATCGTTTTCTTCGTCTTGGACTTTTGAGGGGTCTTGTGTTCTTCTCGGCCGGTGTTAGGGTTTGACGGGGTTTGTGGTTGTTCTTCTTCGACTGAGTCTGCCATGCCGCGCGATAGATAGAGTTGGAGCGGCGGTGGGTGAAAGAATTGTATCAAATGGAAATGACAGTCTTTGGCAGTGCCATGGACAATAAGAACAGTCTGCGATTCGTTTTTTTTTTTCTTTTTTTTTTTTAACTTCTAGCTATTTTTAATGATAAAAGAGATTTAGTAGACTTTATATATACCTGAAATAATGTGACTATGAAATTAATTTTTAATTTTATTTTTTTAACAAAAGTTTGTCATAATATCAATTTGTAAGATAAATTAAGAGATAAGATGCATTTTAAATATTTTGCAAAAATTTTGAGCCCTTAATTTATCTACAACTTGCGTGCTGTAGTTAGCTCAATCCTTTGTAAGGGGCTTCATACGTCACACGTGCAAGTTTACTCCTAAATAACATTATTATTATTATTATTATTATTATTATTATTATTATTAATTTGTCTTGTTAAAATATAAGTTGTACAAGCAACAAATTACGTCGCACAATTGTCGTTACGACAAGCATCTAATAGGAAACTACTTGCAACGCAAATACTTGATATTACAATTTTTTTCACAGTCATGTAAACGGGGTGTACAATAGAGAGTAGTTTGGTCACCTCTACATAGCCAAAAAGGGGTGGATGACTCTATTGGTTTTGGTTTATAAGTACCAATAATGATACAACATATATTTCATATATATATATATAGTGGATATGTTGTATTAATATTGGTGTTTATGTGACACATTGATAAATTCCATTAAAATTTTAACCAAAAGCTTGTGTGGAAAGTTATTTATCATTTAAGCTGTAGAGAGTTTTCAATTACTTTTTAAACCTTAGAAAGTGGTGGAACATCGACGACTCATTTTGCATTTTTCACTTGAGAATGAGGCGATGAGCAAGGAAGGTTAAGTTCATAGGGTATAGGTTTCTTCTTCTCTCTAAAATTGTCAATATTCCTCTCTATTACCTTATAACTCAAAAAATGGTGTAAGACAGTATTTATAGGTAGAGGAACAATTGGGTTGAACAAAGAATCTTATTTAAAACATAAATAAAAAGTCCGTCAACTTGTTCGAGTGAAGTTTTTGTTTTGTTTCGCTCGAGCGACTATCACACAAGAGTTGATTGAAATTTTTGATTCGGCATGTAAACCTCCGACCTTGTACGTTCAAGTATGAGTTAAGCGTAGGTCGGTCAAGTCTTCATAAAGTACAAGTTTTGAACCTGATTTTGAACCAGGCTCAACTCGCTCAACTATTATCAATTACAAACCCAAAGGACCCATTTTTTGGAGAGAAGATGGGTGATTTTCATTGATAATAAACGTATTAAGTACATCACTTCAAAGATATTATTTCTGTAATATAAGGTGATATTTCTTCGATAAGTAGGAGTGACAATTTTTAACACGACCTGCGAACCCAACACGAACACAACACGAAAATACCAAGTTTGAGTTTGGGGTTATCGAGTTAACGGGTCAGACCGGGTCAACCCATCGGGTGACCCGATAACCCGTTTGTAAATATTTTTTTTTAAAAAAAAAAAGGTGAAACGCGCCATTTCATCAATGCCCTCTCATACTCTCTCCTTTTTTTATTTATATTTTTATCTCCTCTCCTCTCTCTCTCTCTCTCGCCTCATTTGTTTGTTGGTTTCTTTTTCTTTTTCTTTTTTTTTTCTTTCATGAAACTGTAGATTTGGCTCTGTAGGTGTAGTTGGTCAACTTGCTTCATATTCTTCCTCTAAGCTCAAAAATCAGAGTTCCTGATTTCATTATTTTTGTGGAACAATGTGCGTGTGATTCAATATAATCTTGTTTTGGTTGAGCTTCATCTGCCATTTTTTAAAGATATGATTGCTGAAAAAAAAAAATAGTTAAAATGAATAGCTAAAATGCTGAATTTGATATAAGTATTTTGAAAAAGTGAATATATAACTAAAATAGAGAGATATTTTGGCTAGTAATTTGCTGAGGCTGATTAGAACACTTTTATAGCAGTAGTAGTAATTTTTCTTAAATGTAGAGAACTTTTTATTTTCCTATTAAAATAAACTCCACAATAGCTTTTCATATCATTTCCAGGGAGAATTTGTTTAACATATGATTTGTGGACTTCTTTAACAACTAATGGGTACATGTGCTTCACAGCACATTTTATTAACAAAGATTGGGTCTTCCAAAAAAGAGTGTTTGTCATGATATACATGATGTATAGATGATAGCTAGGAATCATCCAATTAGGTGATTGGGCCATATGCCGAAACTTTTGAATATTTGATATTTCTTTTTGAAATAGCATTACTTGATAAACTTTTGATACTTTTTAACAAAATGAATATTAGATTGTGTTTTTCCAAATGAATGACTGTGAAAAACTTTTGAAAAAATATATATATATATATATACATCTATTTTTTTAATTGTTATTATTAATTATTATTTTTTTAAAAAAAATTAAAACTGAGTTAATTCGGGTCGTGTCGGGTAAGTTTGACCCGAATACCTAATCGTGTCAAACGAGTCGGGTGGTTTCAGGTTGACACGATTTGACCTGTTAACTAAACGGGTCGTGTCAACCCGTTAAAATAGCGAATCGTGTCGTGTTGACCCGTTTAACAAATAGGTCGTGTTCATGTCAAGCCTAAACGGGGTTAGCGGGTTGACCCGAACCTGACTCGTCAACTCGTTTTGACACCCTTATCGATAAGTACATGATCTTCCCTAAGCATCAAGGCATCATTTGCAAAGCAATGGGCCACTTCATTAAGGTAACGATAAACATGGAGAATTCGCTAAGAGTATAGGCTTTGCAGTAAATTTGTTAAATCTTAACTATTATTTTTAAATTAAATGGTTGGAATGTTACCCTATTATAGAGCTAAGAATTTTTTATCCGACCTGAAGATATAAAGTTAAGGTTTAAGTTAATTGAGTTCGGGTCATAAACGGGTCAACCCGCAGGTGACTTGTTTATTTTTTTTTTCCTTTTTTTCCTTTATTTATTTATTTATTTTTATTACACGTAAAAAAAGTTAGCTAATTGTGTCAGGTCAAATCAACCCGGTTTACTAAATAGGTTAAACGGGTTATGTCGTGTTACCCGTTAAATTAGCGTGTCGGGTTCAAATTTACAAGGTTGATCCATTTAACTAATTGTGTTGAGTTTAGGTTGACTATAAACAGGTTGACAGGTCAACCAGGTCGACCAGTAAACCCGTTTTACCAGTCCCTTTTTATTGTGAAACTTCCATAATTCATTGATAACAAATGAGCAAAATAATATTACAAATCATAAGCTTAAGCTATCATAAGTAGTAAAAATCATAGATAACTATAAAACAAAGCTATGAACTTACACAGTCATCGAATATGGAAACTTAACTATGATATCATCTTCTGCACGCTCATGTAGAACACCGAATAAAGAATAGATTTGTTCCGAGCAGGTTAGATCTACAATATGGGTAGCTCAATTTCATACTAATTTTTACTAACTCGGTCATGAGAGATAGTCTCCCACACCGAAACTACTTATCTTCAACCATAAAGGTCATGACAACAGTAATTAAAAAAAAAAAAAAACACAGCACCCAGCAGATCCACCGACTGACGAGGGTGCTGCTAGCGGCAAAAGGAGGCGGAGGAACTCAAGAACACGATGGAGGGGTGCGTGAGGTGGTGGAGTCCTTTAAAGTTTCAGATCCGGTTTTAAAAAACCAAAACCAAAAACTCTAAAAAGCATATATGAAGCCATGAACGGTGAGAGGAGATGGAATCTAATCAACTAATAGTAGAGATGGAGTCAGCAAAAACTATGGTGCTAGGAAAACATCTCTCAAAAGATGGATGAATCCTCAAAAAATGAGGAAAAAATCTAAAAAAAAAAACAGTTATTACATCTGAAACAACAAGAAAGGAAAGGGGAAGGAAAAAGGAGGAAGGGGGGGAGGAGGGAGAGGTTCTCCTCCGTCCAAAAGTAGGAAGAATTTTTGGCTAGATTTTTTTTTTGACTTGTTTTGCTAGTCCAATCATGCCACAATTATCATTTTTACTTTGTATTTATCATGCTTTATCTTACTTTAAATGTGATAAATGCTAATTCGATACAATTATAATAATCTCATTTGATAACGATAGTTGAGATTAGAGAAAATTTATATATGGTAGAAAACTCTATGAATTTTATAGGATTTTAATCTATATGTTGAATCAAATACAAAATACGTGAATATTTATTCCTAATTCTAAGTATCAAATCAAACATTAATTTTCTATATCTTGTATGTCGATTTTATCATTTCATAGCCTATAAAATTATCATTAACAACGACCACACTGTAATTCAAGCTGTTTTACATGGAGTTTAGGAATTCTGAATACAATGCAATTTCCTAGATGCAATACATTTTTTATTTCTTAATAAAGCCCCAAATCGTGACAACAAAGCAATAAATAAATAAATAATAATTGTTTGGATGGTTCAGCATCCAAACCGACCAAAAAAAATGGCTCAACTACCCTTCGAATCACTCCCAACATCTTTTTATTTTTATTTTCATTTTATCTTTATTGTCACAATTTAAGCCTTTCATTTAAATGAAGGACACAAAAAAAAAAAATTTGTATTCCATTTTGTTACAATAATGTTAGGAACATTTTTTTTTGTTATCTTTTTATTCTTCTAAAATTATGTAACTTTTAAAATTACTATTAAGTATATAATAAATTATTATTTAATAATAATTTTAAAAGTTACATTAACTTTAAAAAATAAATAAATAAAAAAACCAAAAATAATCCATAACATTACTCGTACCAAAATATTGCCCTAATCTCAATCCGCGATTAAGGGCGTGATTAAAAAAAAAATAGAGGCCACTGTTATCAGATCATCTAAAACTGAATCAAGTGTCCCTATCCCGCCACGTGTCTATAACCCGAACAAGAAAAGACCCACAAATTGTGTCCGAGCGATCACCCATAAGACATCCCAAAATTCAAAGCAAACGCCTAGATTACCCGGAACGCAAATTCAAATTAGGGCCTTGGCTCGAGACCACCGTCACCATCTCTTCCAACTCTGCTCCAGACAAAACCATGGCCAACCACACTAATGACCTCTTCTCCTCCTTAATCTCAGACATCAAAACCTACTCTGGCAAAGACCCTCTTCTTCCTTGGCTCCGGTATATCCATTTCTCTGTTTCTGTGTGTGTGCGAGTGCTTGTGTGTTCGTTTTATTAATTTGCCTCTCACTCTCTCTCTTTTTTTTTTTTTTTTTTTTTGGATTTCTGTTTGTGTTTGTGGCTATAGAGGGATCCGGAAGTTGAAAGAGTCGCTGCCTTCGCAGCTTCTGAACGAGAAGCTCCCCAGGTTTTTGCAGAAGTGCGCGCAGACCTTCGAGTCCGATCGGCGCTACAGAAATGACTTACGCTACCTCCGCGTTTGGTTACAGTTGGTAGTCGATAAACCCATCACTCTTTTCATCATCATCTTATTCATGGTTTATATTCTGGGTTTCGGTTTAATTTCGTAGCCGTTGTTTGGTTCCTGCGAACATGAAAGAAAATGTATGAAAATAAAATTTGGAATCTGATGGTGAAGTTGTTTTAGTTACCCAAATGTAGTTATGTGTTTATATGTGCTTTGTGAGTAGATGGATTTTGTTGATGATCCGAGAGCGCTTTTGAGGACCATGGAGGTGACCCACATTGGGACAAAACGGTCTTTGTTCTACCAGGCATATGCTCTTTACTACGAGAAGATCAAGAAATTTGAGGAGGCTGAGAAAATGTACCATTTGGGTGTGCAGAAGTAAGTTTTCTTCTACATTTTAGAGCTTATTGGGGCGTTTGAATGTCCAAAAGAGATGGAATCCTTCCACATTTGTTCATATTGGGTTTGAGTGGACGATTAATTCCTTTACAAATGAGCTGAATTGAAAAATTAAAGAGTTGTTTGAAAATAGTAACCATCATGTTTAACAATGTTCAAGTTTAGGTTCTATGCATTCAATGTTTCTAAAAAGGGCCCTATGTTGTTGCTATGCTCAATGCTTTATGTTCCAAATGTATGAATTGTGACTATGTTTAGGGCTCTAACGTTTTATATGCAGTTTGCTATGCTGGAATATTGCCCATGTGTTTTAGACTATATGCTATTGGAAAATCCTTGAAGGGTGTAATTTAAATATGGGAGACTATGAATGCCAATTTGCAATTGAGAGGCCTTTCAATCAATGATTAAAATACCATACATATTCGTGGATGAATCTGTTTTGAAGTGTATCTCACAGACTTTGTTTGTGCAATGTTTCAAAGTCTAGTGGATTGTTGAGCTAAATTTTTACAACTGAAATAGTAACCTTACATTGTATTTGACTAACTATTGTCCTGCGAGAATTTTGAACTTGCCAGTACCACTAGATACTAGAATAGAAACTTGGTAAACAAACCATATATTTACTCTTATTATTTAATGCATTGACATAATAACAACCAGTTCAAGTGTTTGGATGGTATAAGATACTTTCTTTTCTTTTTCTTCTTCTTTTTTTTTTTTTTGTGGAGCTTGGAAAATACTTGTATTCAACTTCAAATTGTTAGCAGTCTTGCAGAGCCTATGGATGAGTTGCAGAAATCATATGAGCAGTTCCTTCATCGCATGGAGAGATACAAGAACAAGAGGACCCTGGTAGTGCTTTTTTAGCTTTTGTGTATTGGGCCTGTGTTAATAGTTAGCGAGAGTCCTTGGTTATCTAACTATGACCAGACATCCTGCAGCGCCAGGAAGGAAGAACTGCCAAAGGGCTTTTATCTGCTAGCAGCATCCCTCCCAATGGCAGTATAACTGAAGAAAACAAAGAAAATATATGCAGAGTTGAGGGCAGGTATTTAATGGAATCTAATTATGCTGGGGTTTCAGAAAGCTCTTGCGACGTTAGAACAGGTCAAGATCTGTCCACAAAGAAGGAATCTATTGGAAAGATTGGACCTGGAAGTATCTCTAAGCAACGGGTAACTACCAAAAGAGAGTCAGATGAACTGAGGATGTTTTGCAGTGATGATACGGTTGCGGTGAAGTTTGTAGATTCTGTCATTGTTGGAAAGTCTGAAGCTGAAGATGCTTGCCATCATGGGCTGGTTGATCCTACGATAAATATGAAGGAGGCTATGAATGCCATCAACAGCATGTTTCGAGAACCTATAGAGACAGCTCCAGTTGGTAGGAGATCACGCACAAGCCATCCAAAAGGAGGTTCTTCAATCCTGCAGCATGGTAGAACTGAAACTTGCCAGCCTCAACAAGAACCTTTTACAATATACGTTGATGATGAAGTAAGTAGTGAAATTCGAGAGAGAAATGAGGAGAAGGATAACCTTGAGCAGAATGATGTTGAAAATATGACAGAAGGTTCCCTCTCTTCTGCTTCACGTGGAAATGCTTTTGTGTTTCCTTGCCCAAAGGATCTTGCACCTGAAGGTTCTAATGATCAGGATGTAGAGAACTCACCTCAAGCAAAGTTTAGAGAGGACACAGTTGTTTGTAGGTTTGTTGGGTCAACTATTTTAGATGAGCCGGCCGAAGTTGAAAATGTTTGCCACCATGGCTTAGTAGACCCCACAATCAACTTGAAGGAAGCTATGGATGATATAAATAACATGTTCGGGAAGCCAATGGATTTTGTTAGGACCAAGAGATTGAAAAAACAGGACAAAGCACCCGAAAGTAAAAGAGATTTTGGTGGGTTTTCAATACTTCCTGATGATGACTTGGAACACCAAGAAGTTCAGCTGCAGCCAAACTTATCTGGAACATCAAGAGAATGTGATCTGTTTGAGCCAACAGTGTTTACAAAGGAGGCCATGGATGACATAAATAAGTTGTTTGGCATGCCATTGGATTTTTAAAAACAGGTCAAGTGCTATAGGTGTTACAAAATTTTGGATTTGCTGTTAACAGCAAACAAGAAAATCAGTGAGCCATGCTTTTTATCTGGCCCCATGTGTTTGAAAGAGAATTTTTTTAGAGTCGATGGATTTCTTTTTCTCAATGAGTTTTCTGTGTGTATTTATGCTGTTTTATCTTCAAATTTAAGCTGGAGCTCATTGTTATCTCAATGATGTGTCCTTTGTATCCCTTGTGTTTTCTACAGCGGTAGTAAATTCCATTTTGTAATGCACTTAAAACATTGAACTTTATTCAATGAAATAGAACAAATTGCCGACATAATCCTATCCAATCGGATAGATCAACACTTAATACAAAGATTACTCAGAGACCAAACATCAATTGTTAGTAAGCTTAGTTGTGAGGTTTGAGAGAGCAATAAGCTGGACGGAAAGCTAGGGGGCCTGCAGCATAGATCACAACATCATAGTTCTTTCCAATGAATTTCTTATCTTCATAACGAAGAGGAGAGCCATAGAGTCCATCATTAACATTGGTGGGGGTGCTGCAGTTTACAACAGGAGACGAAAGGAGTTTCACGCGGCACGCTTGGAGTGGATGCTCCAATATAGAGTTATTCATCTTGAATCCCTCCAGTGGTGCATAGAAGTAGCCATTTCTGTTTGCTTCAAAAGCCTTGTTGAAGCTGACACTTTTTTTGTGGTCCTTGCAGATGACACCCACTTTAGCCGAAGGGATAGGCTTCGCACCAGTCAAAGACAAGGTTCCTGCGTGTTCGCAGCTCTGGCAGTAGACAATGCCTTCCACGACCACTTCGGTTTTGTTCTGTGGTGTTTTTGTTGGGACATGTTGATCAAAAGCAGCTATGGAAGGGAAGGCCAAAGGGAGGATTAGGAGTGAGAAGAGGACTGCAAGGTGGCTGCTTGCCATTTCTATTCTTGGATGAGTAGGAATTGTTGCTTAGAGATCACTTTTGTGAGGAAATGCCTGTGGAGTTGAGAGATTTTAGAGTTGTTTTTATAGTTAGTCTCTATGCCCACTTTCAGGCGAATTTCGCAAAATTTTTGCTGGACGTGCGTGCTACTAATCTGCATGTCAACTTCTTCATAATTGAAAACGTGAAGGCCATCTCCTTTTTATGAGTGAAAAATAAAAGTACACGTTTTTATAGAGAGAAAGACCGGCCGGCAACATACAAATAAAAAATATAGAAAAAGAAAGAAAGGGCTAACGCCCGCCGGTCTGCCCAGTTGAAATGGATCAGGATTGGTTGTCCAACTTTTGGCATGCCCGCCTCATATTAAAAAGATGACCGCCTCATATTAAAAATGATGAGTTGCTTATATAAAGTGAATAATTTATAAAGTTGATTATAAGTATTAAGTCTCACATTGTTTACTTATTAAGTGAAATTGAATTTTATAAGTGATTCTAAAAAATTTTCAAATTAAATAATATTTTTGGGGTGATAACGCATATGTGACTATTGTTTTCCCTAGATCGTTATAAATGGTATTAAAGCCACTTAGTAATACCATGTAATACTGAGTATTGCATAATATGGTATTGACGAGGATGTTAGGGATTTAAGATAAAGAGATTATAACACTTTGGTCTCATATTAGAAAGATGAGTAGCCCATATAGAGTGGGTAATTTATCAAGACATTCATGAGTGTTAAGTCTTACATTGCTTACTTACTAGGTACAATTGAGTTTTACAAGTGATTCTAGAAAAACTACAAATTGACTAGTCTTTTTTGAGTTGATAACGCATATGTGGCTAGCTTTTTCTTTGGGTCGTTACGGAGAGGGCTTTAATGGGGTCCATCTACTTAGGTAGCCCGAGCACCTGTTGTTAGAGTAAAGGTCTTTATCATTTTGAACTTTATCTCTATTATTTACATTTTATTTCAATTAATATTTTACATATTGAGCATTGGTCATTTTTACAAGATAGACTTCTGTTGGCCAGTTGGCCCCATTCAATACTAGTTGTATACTTGTGCGTGTTGTGGGTGGCATGGGTGAGGGAAATTTATATTTTGGGGAATCCTTTACTGAGACTATTATATAGCATTATGAAATATTATTCAACTCAAAAGTTTAAGCTTATGAATATGAGCCCAATTATAGTATATTAAATACTCGTACTTGTAACATTTTTCCCATGTCCGACTCAATCATTTTACACTCACACGTGTATTTAACAATATTCCTCTTAAGAAAGGTTTTATCAATCTTATGAGCCGTCTCTAGGATCACTTATGTGAATTTGTGAGATTTACACCTTGGTGAGTTTTTCAGTGAGACCATACCCAAAAAATTGGTCACATATTAGGAAGATGAATTACCTACATAGAGTGAGTAGATTATAAAAAAGCTCATGCATGCTAAGTCTTAACATTAGTTCCTTACCAAGTGAAATTAAATTTTATAAATAATTTTAGAAAGCTTTACTCAAGTAGTCATTTTGAAGTGATTGCGCAGATGTGACAAACATTTCTCTTAAATCATTACAATAATATAGCATATTGAAATACTACTCAATCTAAAAACTTAAGCATAGTTTGAATCCAACTATTTTATATTAACTATTTACACTTGTGACACATTTTGAAGGTCGGATTCAATCTTTTTACGCTCAGTATAGTGTGTAAGGATTTCTTCATTTTGCCCCTCTTGCATAACTGGCTCCTCTAAATTTCATTTGAAATGAAGAAGATCCTGGTAGAAGTATACTCAACGGCATGTACAATGGGACGTTATAGCTACCTTGCGTGGGTGTTGCCGTATGCAAACCAATGTGCTGCATACAGAGTGCTTCTGTCTGCAGGGTTATTATATAGTTGTATGGCAATTTTGACCAAATGTTCCGAATATGTGGGTCGGACTGTCATCAGCATGACTGACTATGGCTTGGTTTAGATATGAGTTTGATGTAATTCTTTAAATCCCTAAAGTATGTGCAAGTGATTCATGCTCAGACTAAATTATGGGATGAAATTCTACCATGCGAAACTTTCATTATATATATATATATATATATTTTTTTTTAAATTTTCGCACCTAACCTTTATAAAAGTTTTTTTCTCCTTTTTTTTGAACAACAATTAATCTAAAGGGTGTATTAAACTGTCACGTTAGCATGATGACTTTTATCCTCCAAAGCTTATTTTAAAATTATTATTAAATTAAAAATTAATAGTAATTCATATATTTTAAATTTAATAATAATTTAAAAAAACATATTACCTTTAGAGAAAAGACTAAGAGCATTTTCATCCGGTTTCCTATTGTAGGGATATCCTTATAGTAAAGAGCCAAAATAAATTTTTGACCATTTTATTGCTCACATCCGACTT
>FXXK01000116.1:827206-842204 GCA_900184695.1 Betula pendula | reverse complement strand
TGAAACTCTCTTTCCCGCCCCGATCCCTATCTCTACCATAACCACCGTAGCAAGCTCTATCGTCACCGTCACCTTCATTGGCACTACCAGTCTATCACCAAAGCTTCTCTCTTGGTGTCCATATGATATATGTATATGTATATGTATAGACAAAGGGGTGGCCAAATCCTTTTTATCATTTTGCATCACAGCAAAGTTTAGTTTATTCATGAAACAGAACAGAGTGCCTTATATTTTTCATATAGATATTGTCAAATCAATCAAAAGATTCAAAACAGTTTGTCAAATCAGTTTGTCTATGCCATGTATGCATACCCTCTATCTTGTTTTTATTATAGGCAGAGAGCTTGATGCAGCTGTGGGCCTGTGGCATATGGAAAGTTGAATATGCCAACACTAGATCAAATAACTCTTCTATAAAGTGTAGAGAAATTTGAGTTTATTCAATCAAATAGAACAAATTGCCGACATAATCTTATCCAAACGATAGATCAACACTTAATACAAAGATTACTCAGAGACCAAACATCAATTGTTAGTAAGCTTAGTTGTGAGGTTTGAGAGGGCAATAAGTTGGACGGAAAGCCAGGGGGCCTGCAGCATAGATCACAATCTCATAGTTCTTTCCAAAGAATTTCTTATCTTCATAACGAAGAGGAGAGCCATAGAGTCCATCATTAACATTGGTGGGGGTGCTGCAGTTTACAACAGGAGACGAAAGGAGTTTCACATGGCATGCTTGGAGGGGATGCTCCAATATAGAGTTATTCATCTTGAATCCCTCCAGTGGTGCATAGAAGTAGCCATTTCCGTTTGTTTCAAAAGCCTTGTAGAAGCTGACTCTTTTTTTGTGGTCCTTGCAGATGACACCTACTTTAGCCGAAGGGATGGGCTTCGCACCAGTCAAAGACAAGGTTCCTGCGTGTTCGCAGCTCTGGCAGTAGACAATGCCTTCCACGACCACTTCGGTTTTGTTCTGTGGTGTTTTTGTTGGGACATGTTGATCAAAAGCAGCTACGGAAGGGAAGGCCAAAGGGAGGATTAGGAGTGAGAAGAGGACTGCAAGGTGGCTGCTTGCCATTTCTATTCTTGGATGAGTAGGAATTGTTGCTTAGAGATCACTTTTGTGAGGAAATGCCTATGGAGTTGAGAGATTTTAGAGTTGTTTTTATAGTTGGTCTCTATGCCCACTTTCAGGCGAATTTCTCAAAAATTTTGCTGGACGTGCGCGCTACTAATCTGCACGTCAATGACATTCTTCATAATTGGAAACGTGAAGGCCATCTCCTTTTTATTAATGAAAAATAAAAGTACACGTTTTTTTTTAGACAGAAAGACCGGCCGGCGACATACAAATAAAAAAGGGAAAAGTCCACGTACCCCCCTCAAACTACCACC
Organism: Betula pendula; assembly: GCA_900184695.1. Taxonomy (NCBI): domain Eukaryota; kingdom Viridiplantae; phylum Streptophyta; class Magnoliopsida; order Fagales; family Betulaceae; genus Betula; species Betula pendula. Next base: position 840,806 of record FXXK01000116.1, on the reverse strand, counting down.
CAATTGACAATGTTCTCCCAAACTTTCAATTGTGACAATGTCCCCCCAAACTACCAAACCAATGACAATGTCCCCCCTAAAGACGAAAATACCCTTAATAAAATAAAAATAATAATTCTTAAAAAAAAAACTAAAACTAAATTTTTTTTTTAAAAAAACACTACAATTCATAAGGGTTAGAAAAAGACTAAAGCTAAAAATATAAAAATAAAAAACAAAAACCAAAACAAAATTAATTTTTAAAAAATAAAAACACTACAAACCAATTGGACAAATTCAAGAATAAAAAAAATTATAAACTTTTCGTTTAAAAAAAATAATTATTTTTTTAAAAAAAATTATTATTATTATTATTATTGAATTCATAAGGGTTAGAAAAAAACTAACACTAAAAAAAAAAATTGGCAATTTTTTTATATAAAAAAATAAACACTCTAACCCAATTAGTCAAATTCAAAATTTTAAAAAAATTATAAAGATTTCGTTTTAAAAATTACTTTTTAAAAAAAAATTAAAAAATGGTATTTGGTGTTATTGAAAAATATGTAGGGTTATTTTTGTCTTTTTGTTCATGTTGCATTGGGGGGAACATTGTCATTTGTTTGGTAGTTTGGGGGGGATATTGTCACAATTGAAAGTTTGGGGGGACATTGTCAATTAGGTGGTAGTTTGAGGGGGGTATGTGGACTTTTCCCAATAAAAAATATAGAAAAGGAAAGAAGGCCGGGGCTAACGCCTGCCGGCCTGCCCCGTTTAAACGGATAAGGAACGGTTGCAAGTTCATGTTCAAATTACTACTACTTGCCTGCTCATATTGGAAAGATGAGTAAGTATTAAGTGTTACATTTATGAATAGTTCTTTTGGGGTGATAACTCAGATATAATTAACATTTTTCCTAGATCGTTATAAATGGTATTAGAGCCATCTAATAATATCATGTGGTAGAGTATTGCATTAAGGTGAGAAGATTGTAACACCCTAATCTTATATTGAAAAATGAGTAGCTTACATAAAGTGAGCAGTTTATCAAGACACTCGTGGGTGCTAAGTCCTATATTACTTACTTACTATGTGAAATTGAGTTTTATGAATGATTCTAGAGAAATTGCAAATTGGCTACAACTTTTAGAGTGATAGCGCAGATGTGGCTAGCATTTTCTTTAGGTTGTTACAGAGAAGGCTTTGATAGGGTCCATCTACTTAGGCAACCTGAGCACCTATTGTTAGAGTAAAGGTTTTAATCAGTTTGAATCTTATTTTTGTCATTCATCTCTTATTTCAATTAAATATTTTACGTGTTGGGCCTTAGTCATTCTTACAAGATAGACTTCTGTTGGCCCTTTGATTCGATACTAGTTGTATACTTGAGCATTTTGTGGGTGGCATGGGTGAGGGAGATTTATATTTTAGAGAGTCTTTTACTAAGATTATTATTTAGTATTATGAGACACTATTCAACTCAAAAGTTTAAACTTATGAGATTAAGCCCAATTATATTATATTAAATACTCATACTTGTGATATTTTTCTAATGTTCGACTCAATCTTTTTACACTTACACATGTGTACTCCATAATCTCACTCTTACGAAAGCTTTTAAGTCTTATGGGCCGTCTTTAAGATCATTTATGTGGATTTGTGAGATTTACACATTGGTGAGTTTTCAATCAGACTATAATTGAGACAACCCAAAAACTTAATCCTACATTAGAAAGATGAATTATCTCATAGAGTGAGTATATTATAAAGAAGCTCATTGGTTCCTTACCAATTAAGTAAGATTGTGCTTTATAAGTAATTTAAGACTTTAATTATAACTCGACTAGTCCTATTGAAGTAATTGTGCAGAAGTGGCTAACATTTTCTTTAAGTCGTTACAATAATATAGCATATTGAGATACTACTCAATCCAAAAGCTTAAACATGTGAGTCTGAATTCAACTATTCTATACCAACTACTCACTCTTAATAAGATATTTTCAATGCCGGATTCAATCTTTTTACGCCCAGGATACTCAACAGGATGTGCAATGGGACGTTATGGCTACCTTGCGTGGGTGTGGCCATATGCAAACCAGTGAGCAGCCTACTGAGTGCTTCTGTGTGAAAGGTTGTTACAGAGTTGTGTGACAATTTTGACCAAATGTTCCGAATATGTGGGTTGGACTGTCATGAGCATGCCTGACTATGGCTTGATTTAGATATGAGTTTGATTGTAAACTGTAATTCTTTAAATCCGTAAGTATGTGCAAGTGATTCAGGCTCAGACTAAATTATGGGTGAAAATTCTACCTGTGAATGAAACTTTCATTATATATTTTTTCTTCGGGCCAAACCTTTATAACAATGTTTGTTAAAATTTTAGTTTATTGTCAAACGACTAAAAATACAAAATACAAAAACAATTTTCACCTTTATATCATGTTAAAATATTTTTTCAAACAAAAAATGCTAGAAACTATATTTTTATCCCATAATACTAATACTGATGTTGCAATCACAACCGACTCTTGCTTTTTTGTTCTTTTGTTTTTTTAACCACCAATTATCCAAATGTTGTAACTATCTCCACCATCACCAAAGCTTCTCTCTTGTTGTCCGTATAATATATGTAAATGTATAGACAAAGGGGTGGCCAAATATCCTTTTTATCATTTTGCATTACAGCACATGAGTTTAGTTTATTCAAGAAACAGAACAGAGTGCCTTATTTTTTCATACAAATATTGTCAAAACAATCAAAACAGCGTGCCTTAATCACAAGAAAATAAAGGATTAAACTTTTCTTTAAAAAAAGAATAATCAAGGGTCAAAGGTAATTGGTAATAGAATTGATTAGGCGTGAGTAGGGAATGGGCAATGATCTGGACGGAATGCCAAGGGGCCTGCAGCAAAGATGACAGCCTCATAGTTGCTTCCAATGAATTTCTTGTTCTCGTAACGCAGTGGGGAGCCATAGAGCCCGTAGTTAACGTTTGTAAGGAGGTTGCAGTTTTCAAGAGGCGACGACACGGGCTTCACATGGCACGACTGGAGGGGATGTTCCAACAGACATTGACTCATCGTGAACCCTTCAAGCTGTGCGTAGAAGTAGCCGTTGCCGTCTGTTTCAAACACCTTGTAGTAGCTGACTTGGTCCTTGTAGTTCTTGCAAATGACGCTGACTTTAGCCGCTGGGATTGGCTTGGCGCCAGACAAAGACCATGTTCCAGCGTTCTCACAGCTCTGGCAGTAGACCACGCCTTCAACCACCACATCAATCTTCTTCTCTGCGTCAGCAGCTATGATGGCCGGGAAAACCATGAGCGCTGAGAAGAGGATCAAGAGCTGGCTGCTGCGTGCCATTTTCTTGAGAGGGTGATGGGAGCTTGGAGACTGACTTCTAGGAGGAAATTAAGTGCTTTGGAGTAAAGAGATATTGGATTAGAGTAGTATTTATAGCTTGTGAGGGTGAGAAAACTTCATGTCATTCACGAAGTGCTTTTCTGATGGACGTGTTGGCTACTAATGTCAACCGCTTGCATTGCTTAGAAGAGGTGTATAGATAGACATGAAGGCCACCAATGTTTTGTCAATGAAAGAAAATGTAAGTGTATCTTTCTATATATAATGGACAAGAGAGTGGAGGCTTCAAAATTTGTGGCTCTGACCTTTTAGTCTACGCGGCTTAAATTGGGGTTTTGGGATTTATTCATAGACCTGCAAGGTGTTCTTAGGCTCTATTATTTTTTACATGATTTGTAAATTCGACGTGAAATTAACGGGTTAGGGTTAAAGAGTCTATTTCCTTTAATTAAATAGATCAAGTTAAAGTTGACATATAAATTGTTATACTCATGTCTCGACACCACCCGAAGCCGGTATATAAACACGAATTACCACTCCTAATAATGACACTGCTTAAAACGTTTGCATACACAGTCTGTATCAGTAAGAAGTGCAATGTTTGCATACCCTCTATCTTGTTTTTATTATAGGCTACTGGCTGTAAGAGACATGAGGGACAGAGGGAGAGAGCTTGATTCAGCCTGTGGCACATGGAAAGTTGAATCTGCCAACACTAGATCAAATAACTCTTCTATAAAGTCTAAAGCTCTTTTGTTATGCTAGGTACAGGGGATGCACGCTCAAAGACGCATGGACACAGAGAGGGCTCATTGTATATATTTCTGGGGATTCCAACATTATACAAAACCTAATCTCTGAATAGTTTTGTTCAGACTTTTCAGTTTGACGTAGACATGCCCTTGCGTGCTTTGACAGTTTCCAGCCCAAATCTAAAACAACAATATCAAAAGAAAAGAAAATTCGCCTAATTTCCCTTTATAGGAGTTATATACAAATAATTCCTTTTACCCTATAATAAATACAAGCTGTATCAACATACAGGCAACTTCTTTAGCGCCACAACAACTACAGAAAATTGCTCTTCATGCTTGCAATTCGAAGTTCAATTAAAGTTTTGTGCCTCAGCTTCCATTAGCAGATGCAATCTCAAGCTCTGCCCACCAAAGAGGAGAAAGTTTTGGGTTTGCTCCCTCGGGGGTTATTCCAGTTATGGCTCTAAATCTTGCACAGACTTCTCTCATTGCCGGTCTGTGTTTAGGGTCAGGGTGGACACAAGATTTTAGCAATTCACCAATCAGCTCCAGTTGCACCTCTTCGAAGGATGTCAAAGTGGGATCAACTATTTCTCTAAGTGGTTGCTCCCCTCTCAAGTAGTCAGATGCCCAGTCTTCAAGTGAGCTACAGTCTGCCAAGTAAGGAAGCCGACCGGTAACCATTTCAAACAATATCACTCCAAAGCTATAAACATTACTTTCTGGGCCTACTGATGGTGTGTGTATATGCTTTAATCCAGCTGATTCTATCTCAGCTGCGACAATCTCGTTCCAGAAACTGAACTCTGAGATTTTGGCTGCATAATCCTCAGTGAGGCTGACAGCTGAAGAGTTCAGGTTGTTATGGGCTATAGGTGGGTTTAGCTGGTGCATATGCTCAAGGCAGTAAGCCATTCCCATTGCAATTCTCAGCCGCATTCTCCAGTCCAAGTGTTCAGCCTCTTTTACTGCAGGGACCATCAAAATTAGATAACTTGAGCAATAATATTAGTAGCTGAATGATAAAAGAACCTATGAATAGAGGCTATCATCAAACTCAGCAAATCATTTTCCGTACAATCTTCCATGGTCTGATTATGTGGCAACCTCAACCATCATTTAAGGATTGGGACAAACAATAAAAAAAAAAACAAATGACCCTATTAAGATTGATTGTTTCAAAATATTTCCCTATTCTCTGCTAATTTGAGAGGTTACCACATCATTGGAACAAGAGTTTACTTCTCCACATCCATAGCAGATTTCTTTTCACATAAGATACATAAATTTTATATGAGTACATGACAGTAATTGGAGACAAGGCCAAATGCACCTAATTTTTAGGCCAAGTAATATGGAGATAAATGTCTTATAGTATAAAATTCTGTAATGACTGAGACAGCTAAAGAGGCTGAACAGTCCTCCTTTGATATCATAATTAGTTGAATTTTGGGTACTCAGAATTTAAAAGTGAGTCAGTAACTTTGCAACCACTACTCTTCTTCTTCTTTTTTTTTTTTGCTAAGCTCATAAACTCTATATTCAGTAACAAAAAGACCTTTTCAAGAACACCTCGTACTTCTTTTCAAAACATTAAATGGCACCTGAAAACAACTTAAGGGAAAGTAGTTTGCCAGTACTGGAATAATTTCTCATATATCTATGGTCTATCCAGAAAAATACCAATTATGATAGAAATACTCACTGTGTAAATGCTCAAAGAGTGTTCCATTTGGAGCATATTCAAAAACCATCATTCTGGTGAAAGGCTCATCTTCCTCACAATATCCAATAAGGCTGACAAAATTCCTGTGGTTAACTTTTGATATTGTGTCAATCTGAAACCAGAACCACAGAAACAATTAGGGACTCTAGGACCACATAAAAGCCACAGAGGGTTCAACGCAATTTGTTTGTCAAATACCTTCTTCCTAAACTGTGCCTCTAAACTCATTGACCAATCCTTGGCAGATGTCACAGCAACAGAAGCCACAGCTATTTCGACTCCACTAGACAAGGTCCCTTTGTGGACTGTACCAATTGGTGAAGAACCAATGACATTACTGAAATCTTCACAAGCTGTTTCAAGCTCTGATCTCTTGAGATTTGGCACACCTGCAATGCAAATTCCCAATCATATATTAGATGATCTCAACCATCTAGTTCAGATTTTGTATCATTTGACTTGATTGATTTTTCATCTTTCAAAGGCTTAACTACTAACTTATGCACTCATATAAGTTAATGCTCCAGAACGAGCTATGCATGGTGATGTTGACCATTACAAATGAGATGGTAAACCAAATGAAACAAAGATGTCCAAAAATATATATTTCTTTTCCGCTTTTCTTCCCAGTGAGTTCCCAGTGAGTAAGAAGACTTACCAGTTACAAATGCTTTCTGAAGCTGTCCACTTAATCCTGTCGCCCAAGGTTTAACAGCAGCTACCTTATTGCTTTTACAAAGATATACACCAATGATTGAAATTAGAATGGCGCCCCCTATTGCTCCAGCCAATATTGCAAAAAGAGTTTTCTTTGAAGAACTTGGACTTTCTCGGGGGGAAGGCACTGGAGGAGGTGGTGGTGAGGAAAAAACAGGTGTAGGAACAGTTGGTGGCTTTGGCACAGTTGATGGGGATGGGGATGGGGATGGGGATGGGGATGGCGAAGAAGAAGATGATGCTGCTTGCCCTTGTTCTTTAGAGTGAACTCTCTTTTCGATCAGTCTCCTGTGAACCATGACTTCATTTTGGGCAATGCTCCTAGCAAAGATAAAAGGCAAGCTTTAGATGATGTAAGTAGAATTCTGGAACCATGTATAAAATCCTCCCAAAAAAAAAAGAAACTCCCAAAATCATCAAATGCATGGAATTGACATGAAAAGGTCCTGTGGCAAAAAGGGGTAAACCTACTGTTTCCAACATCAGTAACCGCAATTTCCATTTTTTCAAATTTGTGAAAACAGAAATGTACCCAAACATTTTACATTTTGGCTCTGGCATTGAAATAATTCCATGGGAGAACCATCAAAAGGTTACTTAAAACCGGGCACACCTGGAAACTAATGGGGGATTTCCCATGGTCTACCAGGTTGAGGTATTATATTGACCAACAAAATAACAGCTTCAAATTGATTGCGGTGGCATACCAAGCAACGCCTTTTTTATGGCAAGATGATCCTTTAGCAGCATTAGAAAGCTGATTTTCATCTACTTGAGATTCAGAAAACATCTGCCGTACATAAATCTCAGGAGATAAGTTACCAAGTTGCTCATTGTTGTCCACTAGACTGCAAAGTGGGCAGGAAAGAAATTTAGCACATGGACAGTGGGAAAAAGTAGACAAATTATGTTCCGTACTGAAAATTGAACAGTTTAACCCCAAACCTACAGTATTGTGAGTGAATGATTATAGCCAAGTTCAGCTGGGAGTGTTCCACTGAAGTTATTGTATCCCAAATCCAACACCTCCAACTCCTCCAGCTTTCCAATCTCTTCAGGAATGATTCCTCTAAAAGAATTATTGCGCAAAATACTGCAGGGAAATGCAAAGTGACAATGATTCACACAAGAGATAAACCTAAAAACTGCAGCGACTATAAATTTTTACACAACTAGGTAATGAACTTATAAATGCTTACATAGATTTTATTTGGACTAGCTTAGCAAGCTCAGGTGCCAGTGTTCCGCCAAGACAAAGATCTTTCAATTTCCTGCACATCGAGTAAAAAATCAAACCTTTTGAATTGACTAGAGGAAAAAAGCAGAAAACAAACAACATCCTATAAGTATTACTTCAATGCAACATGAAATAAAAGGACAGCGTAGCTATTTAAACAACTATGTGATATTGAATGAATCTGTGCTATTAATCAGGATATTTAGGATGAAGACAGAGTAGTTGCAAACTCAATATAAAACACCATCGCCATAGGTTTCTAGATCACAAAGACTCTTTGAATATCACTGATTGAACAAGCTAGGAAGATACAGTGATAATTAGGGATCATAATATTTATTTGAATAGCCACTATGACCAGATGAACAAATTGAGCCGATCGAAACAACATAGTTAATGACTTAAAAGTTAAATTAAAACTATTAGTCAAATCTCAATTACTAACGACCAATTAACGAAAAGCGCAAACTTAAAGCTTTCTTGATCTATGTAAAATAAAACTAAATCCAACAATCAGCAACCTCCATTTGGTTGCCGAGAAAACCGAGGAACCTAGAAGAAAATAGAACTACAAATCTTGCCTTCATGTCAACTTAAGCCCCCTTACAACTGAATAAATTAAAAAAAAAGACTCTAAAGTTTTGAATTCTTTCCTTTTCCTACCTATTCTCAGCAACCAAACAGAAGATAGAATAATAAAATTGCTTCGCTTTTCCCACAAACAAAAAAGAAATACTCACAAGGCCACAACTTTTCCTTCTGAGCACTCGATCCCAAACCATGAACATGGATCAACGACTCCATCTTCGTCTTTCCAATTGGACAAAGCGCCAAAGGGGTCACTCACCACTCTGTCTCTAAACCTGAGCAGAGCCAAACCTGCGCAGAAAATACCCAATTCATCATTTTCCTTCACTTCCCGAGAAACAAACAAGGAACAAGAAAAACGCAGAATCCCAGAAACCCAAAATACCGCACCTTCATCGTTGAGGCACCAACTCAAACGCAAACTCAGACACAAGAGGCACACCACCATGACACCTGCCAAACGTCCCAGTTTCCATTCCCGGTCCATTATAATCCGGAATAAAGTAAACCCAATCACGAACACGACGCTTCCAAACGAATTTTTCTTCCAGCTTGAATCACAAACCGAGTTCAACAGGGGCAAAATCGAGCTTAGAACTTGTCGAAGAAACCGAAGTTGAAAATTCAGTGAAAAATAATACTTGGATGGATGGATAAGATATCAAAACCAAAACCATGTTCGCGTGGCTGCAAGCTTATTTAGACCCACTAACGTTTGAAAACGCGTACACTGAAAGTGTAATTTAGTTAATATTCTATTATCATCTCTTTATTTGAAAGTTTACTGGAATGAATGGACTGGGTCCAACTTTCTAAGAACCAAAGCTTACGGCAGAGCCGCCTGGCTGCAACTGAAAGCGACCCCGTCTTTGAGTCGTGGGGTCCAGTTTTGTAAGGATGCGTTTGGGTGTCTCGGTTTCTGATTACTTTCGGTGTGTATCATGGACTGAAGTGCCGGCGACTGACTTTGTAAAAATGACACCAGACAAACAGTCCCTTTCTTCTCTCAACGTTTTTATTATATTTTCTCATGTTTTTTGTTTTGGCTACCAAAGTCATCTCTACGTTAAAAGCAAGTTGACTGAGTAAACAAACCTTTCGTAATTGGATAGGTGAGGAGCTGAGCTTCCTCGAAGCTCAGAGACTCAGAGTACATTAAATAATGATTTTTTTTTTTTGTAAGTTACAAAATAAAATAATGATTTGGAAATGCGTTTTCCGGCCCGCAGTCGTCATCTACCAATTTACCAACACGTGGCAGTCGCGTATGATTAAAACAAAGAAAAACGTTATATTTTCAATTTTTTTTTTTTTAATTTCATCTAATTTTTTATATGTGAACAAAAATAAATTTCATAAATATAAAATAAAATTCTTTAAAAAATTTTGTGTATGAAGTCATCTTTATTCATATATACAAAATTAGATAAAGTATGATATATAGTATTTTTTTTTTTTTTTAAGAAAAAAAAGTTTTTAAGATAATTGATAATTAAATATAATAAAAATATTATACACCACACTTTTATTCCAGTTAATATGGTATGAGAAGATAAATTTATACATTACATTAATATCTTACTTTTATTTCACAATGATAATGAGAAATCATTAATTGTGACCAATTATCGTACTATACTTTTATTCTACAATGATAACACGACAACATGTAGTAGTCATTGATTGTGACCAAATAACATACAAGCCAATTTCGTATCTTTCTCTAGATATGAATGAGATAATATGGTGCAATAAATGCTACATATACTTATAGTTTTTGAATGGTAATTTTTAGTGTTATGTACGAAAGTGTTGGAGTGAGAGTATGTAGTATTTTCATATTGCCCAAGGTTTGGTTTGCGGGGTTTTTTTCTTTTTTTTTAAAAAATATATGTATAAAATTTGTTTGGTTTGGGTATTAGATAAGTTGAAGACTGTTCGATCCAACAGGAATTAGCAGATTCTCGGTTATTTATATGACGTCTCTGGTGTAATGAATAATGATTAGTTTAGTTGATCTTAAATTGCCACGATAACTATCTCATAGTATTAAATATTTGATTTAATGTAGACTGATGTAAATGCATTGGAAAACTTGGATAAGAGATTATTTGAGTTTGACTAAAGTTATTTAATTAAATGATAATTTTTTTCAATTATTTAACTTACGTGGTTTGCTATGATTAGTAGATTATATCAGCAATTTTTTATCCAACTGCAACGCTAGTAACTTTGTTGATATATATATTTTTTTATATGGGAAAGTTTTATTTCACTTTTATCTGATTTTGCTGATATGATATTGGCTCAAGATAAATTTTTAGGTCTAAAATTACAAATTTAAGTAAAGCCCTTTTTATATTGAGATATTAATCAAATCATAATTAGTTTAATGTTTATTTTATATTTCTCTTATGTCAATTAGAACACTTATTTCCATTTGTATAATTTATTTTAAAACTTTTCTTTTATGACTTATTAGATATATAATGACTTTTATCACTTGATTCAAAGACCTAAAATGATAAGACTAAAAGAAAAAATAAAGAGAAGAATTGATTTGTAATGGAATATAATGAGAAAAAAACGTTGGATGTTGAAGACTCGTCATGTGTAATTCTATTTGTTATGCACAACCCAAATAATGAAAATTTATACACATTGAAAACTTTTTATGCATTAATTCATATGAACGGTAGAGAAAAAATTATGCACGTTGGACTTTCATGAATATATTGGGCTTTTAAAAAAAGTAAACAAATGGTACTTTACAAAAATTTATGGACGTTGAGATTTTTCAGGAATGTGAATAATGAAACTTTTGATTTTTAATTACTTTTACCCTAATTGGGGCCTTAATTATAAACTATTTATTAATTTGTTACCATATTAGAGCCTCAATTTGTTTTTTTGGAAAGAACCTTTATTGTACAAATATTAATTGGAGGCCTTTATTAGAAAGTTTTATTAACTTTTTACCATTTTAGAGCCTTAAAATGTTTTTATTTTTTGAAAGAACCATAATTGTACAATTATTAATTGATGGCCATAATTATAGAGTATTTATTAATTTTTTACCATATTAGAACCTTAAATAAAAGTGTAGTGTATAGCATTACTATTCTTCTTCTTCTTCTTTTTTTTTTTAAAAAAAAAGATATGCTATTTAACATTCTCAGCTTATCTGACATGTTATTACTTTCGTAGTTTCATGTTCTAGTGTAAATGATTAGTTGCTTGGTTTAAATTGCCGTGATAAATATGTCATAGAAATTAAATCTTAGTTTTAATGTGGATTAGTGCAATTGCATAAAAGGATAATCGTAATAAAATGTTATGGACAAAGTTTTCTTTCAAATTAAATTGGAAGAATTTATTCCAACTCAATCTATTAAAAACATATGTTAAAAAATGAATAATACTAGAGAGAAGACCCAGATGTTTCTTGTGTCTTTACAAAATTGATGTGACTTTTAAAATTAATATTAGATTAAAAATTAATAGTGATTTTAAAAGGTACATTAATTTTAAGATGACACAAAAAATACCCTGAGTCTTCCCTCTTGCATTACTCATTAACAATGCATATGAGAATCACATACTTTATAAAAATTCATATTAGAATCATATGCATTTTCGACGCATCTCAGTTTAATGTACTAGATTGGATCAAGTTTGAAAAAAAAAAAAAAAAAAAACTTTATCTAAAGATTATTTGACTATATCTAGTGTAAATAACTTATGGGTTGGTTTTAAATTGCTACGTTAAAATTTCAATTGTATCAACAACCTTAATAAAGATTATTTGATTAAAAGAGTTTTTATGAACGTTTGAATGCTATTATAGAGTAATGCTAGGAACAGTTGTAAATTCCGGAATACATCTGGATGGGCAACAAAAAGCATATGCAAAAATGCTGCCCATCTGGATGTATTCTGGAATGTAGTTGTGCTTTTTGTTGTTCCTATGCTGCCCATCCTAATGTTTTTCGGAATTTTCCACTGTTTCTAGCATTACTTGCTATTATATTCATGTAACAGCACAATGCTATTTAAATCCCTAAAGAAAAGTTGAATGTGTTCTTTTAGATATCATCTTAGGGTTTTTTTTTAAAAAAAAAATAAAATTAAAAATTGAAAGTTGATATCATTTTAGGATTAGCGATGGGGATATCACAACAATTCTTCGTTTTTTTCAAAAAAGAAAAAAAAAAAGAAAAGAAAGGAAAATCAAATAATTTCAGTCAAGTCATAAGGCAAAGCTATTGGTTGTGATTCTTTTGAACAATATAACGTCTTGAAATGGATATGCATGTACAAAAGGCAAGGCCAATAAGATAGATTGTTCTCAAGAAAAAAAAAAAAAAAAGGAAAAAAAAAAGAATAAGATAGATTGTCTTCTTTTGCTTGCAACTTCTTGGTCTTGACCTTGCCAAGTCATGTACTACTTTAAATCTATGATTTATATTAGACGTTATTTAAGGAAGCATACGTTGTCATATTATTTTAAATTTTAAATAACGTAACATTATATTTAAACAAAATGACATTATTAAATACAATAAAATAGAGTTTTAGACGGATGGATAAAGAGACAATTCAGCTTACTATTCATCCCATATTTTTCTTATTTGTTATGTGGGGATAGACCCCAATCATTTAATGTTCTGTAGAATAATTCAAACCATGTGTAGATATAATAATAATTCCATACTTTTTTTTTTTTCCGATAATGAAACCGACCTAAGCCGCCTTATTGGGCACATGATTCTCACCTTGTTCTCGCCGCAAGGAGAGGAAGTTTCGCCTTTTTTCTCGCCAGTTCAAATTTTCTCTTTTTTTATTTATTTATTTATTTATTTTATTTTTGTTAGTGATGTTACATGTCACAATAATATTTTATAAATATTTCTTTATGTTGCCGTGCTAAGATTTAATAGTCAATAATTTTTTTTTGTTTTTTAAGTAATTCCATACACGTACTAATTTTATCATCCTTTGTTGATTTGACATTATTAATTCAATTTTATTATTATTATTATTTTTACAAGAACTAATTAAATTGGTTGATTTACAGTTCCACATTATTAAAATAAAATAATAATATAATATATAGCATTTATCTATTTTATTTAACAAAAGTTGATTTAATGATTATTATACCTTGCTTTATCACGTAAGCATAATAAGATATGTATGAGATATTAGTGTACGCTATTGTTTTTTTTTTG
>FXXK01000116.1:787277-826776 GCA_900184695.1 Betula pendula | reverse complement strand
TTTTATATAAAGACCACTTATGATACGTTTGGTGCGCAGAATAATTATTCTAAAAAATAACTCTTATTAAGAATAAAATGAATATAATGAGTTAGCTTTGTAATAGTTAAACTCATAGCCATGAATAAATGACTATGAGTTCATGACTATCGAAATGATTATTTTAAGACTAATTCATTTAATTTCTTTAATTCTTAATAAAGACTATTTCTTAAAATAAATATCTCACGTATCAAACAAAATCTTAAATTTTTCTCAATTTTCTAACAGTCACACAAAACCTGGCCACCCTTCTATGTACAGATAATGAAATAGCGTTGTTCAATAGATGTGAAAATTCTACTCATCACTCACAAAAATAATAATAATAAAAAATAAAAAATAAAAAGTCTATTCATCTAGTCGTGATTAGACAAGGATAGCTTGATTTAGTCCGCGGAAAAAAAACAAAAAGACAAGAGCCGCCTGTTGAATAATGACCCCATGTTTTATGTTCCTTCTATTTGTTTGTCGAGCATGGTGTAGGCTGTTTTGGGTGAGAAGCGCTAAGAGAATCAAACACTAGTACGTTAATATACGTATTAGAGCATTATTAATGGGTTCAACAAAAGTTTTTGGCTATTTTGTTCGGTCAATTTAACCAAAAAAGAAAAAAATTTCTTCTAATGGGCTCACCTTTTTAATCCAAAATTTCTGATGAGTGTACAGTACTCATCAGGTTTGATTGATGAGTACTGTACACTCATCAAACCATTAAATTATATTATTTTCTCTCAGATTTTTTTTTATTTTCTTTTTTCTTCTTCTTTTTTTCCTTCCTCTTTTTCTTTCCCACGCACCTTCTTCTTCCCCCCCCCCCCTTTTTTTTTTTTTCTTCCTTCCTTCTTCTCCTCTGCACGACGCCACCGTCCGTTGAGTTTGACGCCGTCGCAGTCGGTCGAGTCCCACACATTAATTTTGGTTGTGGGTTTAATTTTAGGGTTTGATGATTGTGGGTGATTGATCAAATGTGTGGGTTTTGATTTCAGTTCAAAACCCACACATTGATTTTGGTTGTTTTTTGTTCAAAACCCACACAGTTCAAAACAGAGCAGAAGGGAGAGAGAGAGAGAGAGGGTAAATGTCATGGCTTCGGCCTGTGATGGAGATGAGAGGGAGAGAAGGAAAAAAAAAAAAAAAAAAAGGAGAGAAGGGTTTGTGATGGAGACGAGGAGGGAGAGAAGAAAAAAAATCTTAAAAAATAATATTTAAATAGAATAGTGATAGTGAGTAGTTAATTTGCTGAGGCTGTTAGGGATGCTTTAAAAAAGTTGATGGCTTAAATGCTGGGATGTGTTTTCAATTAAATTGGCTAGTAAAATCTGCTGAGGCCACTAGGAATGCTCTTAGTACGAGTAAATATCTTTTTTTTTTTTTTTGAGATGAAATTTATGCATTTCATTAAATTAATTAGAAATTTCTTGCTCAACAAGTACAAGACTTTGAATAATACAAGGACAAGTTCCCTCCCAAACACGATAAAGAGACTGATGAAGAGCGAATTTAACTAAACGATGGGCAACCTCATTTGCCTCACGGCGAGAATGAGACACATTCCAAGATTGGAAATTATATAAGCAAGCTCGGCAATCCTCAATCAATTGGTCATACCGTAGCCAAGAAGGTGCCTCAATCACGGCGAGTAAATATCTAAGTCAATTGAATAGAAAAAAAAATAGATATATAAGTCAATTTTTTGTTCGCTTCGTGTTCATTCAAAATTAATGTAATTTTTAAAATAATTATTAAATTTGTGATAAATTATTATTGATTTTTGATCAAATTGTAATTTTAAAAGTTACATCAACTTTTTGTGTCCACCTTATAAACATGAGGTTGACATGTATCATTATTTATTAGTATATCACTTTTAGTTCAAAAATTTAAGCTAATGGGCTTTAGTCTAAAAATTTAAGTTAATAGGCTTGGATTCACTTACGTATATTAACTACTCTCTTTATACTTTATCAATGTGAAAGAGACTAACAAGTAAAGTATAAAAATTAATCTAACTAATTAAATGGACTCAAACCCATTAACTTAGATTTTTAGGTTAGAAATTATATTTGTCTCAATGTATATATATAAACTTGCACTTGTTTGACTCCATTGGCTCTTCTCTCCCTTACAGTATTTACAGCAATAATGCATATTTTAATTACTCAAAATACATTTTTATTCATTTTAGCTACTTTTCACAACAATTTTTTTTTTCCACTCTCTCTCTCTCTCTCTCTCCGCGCTGATTTTTCTCCTCCCCCAGCAAAGAATCAAAAACACCCAAAGACACTAATTTTTCTCCACTGCTCCTCTCTCTACACTGATTTGGTCCCTAAGCCTGTGAAGATTGAGGACAGATCTAGAGCATAAACTGTTGAAGATCTAGAGCTGATTCTACAGTACATAGTTATACTTAACCGTGAAAATTTCTACTATAATCTAGAAATTCTATAAACTAGACATCTTTTCGTTTGTTATACCTAACCGTTTACATAGTACTACATTATTAAAAAATTTAAATCAAACATCAACATATATGAACTGTGTAGCAACATATATGTAAAATCTAATAAACTATGAGATAAATGGTCTTCATTTGACCCGATCACTCCACGGCCATTTGCAGAAGTTCATGGCACATTTTTCTAGCTTTATAGTTGCAGACGAAAATTTCCTTATAGGTGGGATGACTTCGGGAGGTTTGCTGAGTAGGAGGCCTTAAAATTCAAATATTTAATCTACAAATTATTTTTTCCAAGTTTGAAAATTTCCAATAATGATGGCTATGATTTAATATAAACTTTTATTTTATATGTGGGTAGGCTTCGAATAATCCCAATGATCTTAAAATACTATGAATTCTCTCATTTTTTTATGACGGCGGCGCCCGCCTATGCACTTCTTTGCCACATATAATTCTTTATGGTCTTTTGCACTGGGATGAAAATATAAATTCTTATAAAGGAGGGTCAAAGTATAAAAATAATAACTTTGTAATTTAGGGCGTCCTAGTACCTACGGAAGCTGCATGTTCTTCTTTTGTGTACTATTTTTTTCTTAGTTTTTTTTTTGGTGTTATTCAATTGTCTAGGTTTTCTTTTTTTCAATTTTCTTTTTAAATTATTTCTTTTGGTTGTTTCTCAGGAACTAAAAATATAACAATTAGAAGACATTGTAATATATAATTAATTAGCTTAAGACCCTCTTGAATTGTTTTGGTTTATCTTTAAGTTCTTTTGTTTTGGTGCCTTAAGTTACATACGCTGATATGCATATGATAATGTATTTCACAATGTAGAATCATCATTTGACTTTTTTAAGGCCCCATTTGATTTCTACGGAAAACTATTCAATTGAGAAAAATCGTTGGTGTAAAGAGGCTAAAATTGGATTTTTCTATAGATTTTTATAACAAAGTTTGAATTTTTATAATAGGGCCATAGGGTCAAGGCAAAATAGGGCGAAACTTAATATTTTGGCCCTAATATAATATATATGTAACTATATATAACACTAAAAGAAATATTATTTAGCATTTTCTTTGTTTTTTTTTTTAAAAAACAAATAGATGCGAATATGCTACATCGACAAAAATATTGGAATAATGTTACTTGAGAATGCTTAATAGCATTTCTCTAATAATAATAATAATAAATAGAGAAAAAAGAAGGGGCCATGGCCACTTTGGAGCCCTTCCTCCGTCTTTACTTGTACAATTCATTTGCAATAAATGAGCTTCTAAATTGCACTATTTCAAGTGAAACAGATACGATTTATTTCTCGTTAAGATTTCGTTTTATAGTATTTAATAGTGTACATGGTGCAATGTCATTTAAAATCTTAAATGATGAATTATGTACAGACTGTTATATCTGTAATATTTAATATAGACTATAAAATAGATCTTCATAATTTCATTTAAAATTAAGAAGATTCGACAATGAAAGTCAAACTTAATCGGCCTATTAAATTTCTTCACAAAAAAAAAAAAAAAAAAACCTCCCCAAAAATCAGGCTATTATAAAAAACAGGAAAAGAGAGAGCTAGGTGGGATTTGTATTGAAGACTTTTTCCGCTGTTAGCAAAAGTTGAAACTAGGGGGAGTATGTTCACGGTTCACCCACAAACTACCAACAAATCATATATAGTCTACAATATTGGTGGAGGGACGGCTTTTTATTGGTACTCCTTGTTTATGCATTCAATTTATTTTAGATTTCTAGGGAATTCTAATTGATGTGCAGCCTACCTCAACTTTCCCTTACCAAATCGGAACAAAGTTTTCTATACTGTCACCTGCTTTTTCTTATGTATACTTAATATAAGGTGACTATGTATTAAGATATGAAATCATTAAATTATCAGTTGTCTTAAATGTTAAAGTTAGAAAAACATGGATTTAATTATTTAATTATTATTTTAGTACTTTTTTTTGTTGATAAATTGCGAAATTATGGTTCGCAATCAAGACATTTACTCTTATACCATGTTAAATCACTAATTATCACAAAAACTTATATCAAAAGAAAATAATGAACTTAATCATTTAATTAAGGTTTTAACAAAATCAGCAAAATTCATGGGACAGAGCTATAGTATTGGCCAATTAATCATCTTGTATAAATACATGCCTGTGAGGCCAATATGTGTATGGGCACTTCTCTCCTCCCCAGATACTCACAAGAGGAGGGAGGAAGGGGAGGAGACAAAGTTTTCAGCTTAGTCTATAAAATTGTCACCCTTAACGTGAAAAACACATGGGCTTGAAGTGGTTGCACATAATCAAATGGGCCGTGTATCATAGGGATTCCACATGGGCCATTTTGGACATTAAACTCAGTCGAGCTTCATAAGTAGGCCCCAGTTTTCCTACGACTGGTAAAACCCATACAAAAACTCCAACAAAACCCATCTGGTTTTGGTTTTGGACCGACCATCATTTGTACCTTTGAACCAATTGCTCGAAATTGGCTTGATGTTGCGAAAGGACCCAAAATTGTTCAATCCAATTCGATCCCCCGTTTTTCTTATGTTTAGCATACAAGTTTATAACAAAATGAGCAATGCTGTGCATACATTAGATAATTGAATAATTTATCAAGTTGAGCAAATTAATTTGAACAAAGTTTTCCGAGTTTCCTATAAACCAATCTATTAAATTAACTTATATTTAAAATATAAGTGATTCTCATATACATTTTGAATAATATAAAATTCTCATATACATTTTGAATACATGTTAATTTAATTTATCCCTTGACAACATCTTCAATTGATCTTGAAGTCATGAAGATGACAACTATTTCCAACTGGACGGACATACAAAGCAGATTTGCCGACTACATGTAAAAAGCATAATATTGTCTGTCGCGAAATGAGCCGTCCATTAATATTAGTTTAGACACGGTTAGCTCTCGTGATGTCTAATTTAACATAAAAGTATAAGCAACTCTCTGTTGCTTAAAAAGACCAAATGAAACTTTTATTTATTTCTTGGCGTGCGCTGGAGCACGGAAGAACAAGAAGGACACCTGATCAGACCGTTCACATTGCAAACCGTGCAGCTCCTGAACCCCATTTTCTCTATGTATACCTTGTGGCTCCCATCACACCGTTCACATACGATGAATCTCAGCCCTCCACATAGATCGCAAGCATTCGGGTCCACAACCGGCAACCGCGCGATCAAGTTCTTCAACTCCCCGCTCTCATGCAGCTGTCTGATCTCCTCGGCCCCACCAATGTAGCTCCCACCAATGAAAACTATAGGTAGGCTAAACTCCTTACACCCTATGATCTCCTGCAGCTCGTCTAAGAATTGGGCGTCCATCGATACATCTCGTTCGTCGATCGGGACGCGGAAGCCTCGGAGAATCGATCTGACGGTTCTGCAGTCCTCGAAGGTCTTGCGTACGACGCGGAGGCTAGTGAAGTAGAGCACGATGCGTTGATCAGCGCCGGGGAGTGTGATGGACGGTTGTGATGACTGGGCAGGGGATGGTGGTGGAGTTGCATTGCGGCGAGCCCAGGCGCGGAGGACTGAGGTGGAGACCCGAACCCGGTGGAAAATGGAGGGCGACTTTGGGGATTTGGGTTCGGGTTTGGATTCTTCTTTACAGAGGGTTTGGATGTCTTTGAACGATGAGCAGGAGAAATTTAGTGGGGGTGGCTTTGATGTGGTGCGGACCCTGCTTGGTGATCTTAACCATGGTGCCCACATGAGAGAGAGCGAGAGAGAGAGAGAGAGAGAGGGGGAGGGGCCGGGGGAGCTAGGGTTAGGAGAGAGACTAGAAGGGCAAGAAAAGAAGGGTGTGTTTATTAGTGGCTGGTTGGGGGTTATAATAAATAGTGGGTGATTAATTAAGGAAAGGATAAGGAGAGATCCTAATTCAGCAAGTGATGTCAATTGTCGAGTATTCTTCTAGGCGGGAACGAGATGTTTTTAATATGTTAAATGAGTAGTAATTCAGTAATAATGATAATTATTAGTCAAAGATGGGAAACCCCGGTGCTAATAATATTCCTCCTGTATAAAGTCATTGTACAAAAATTTTCGCATATATATTTTTTAAAATATATCTAAAAACTAAAAATTTACGGTAGACTCACATAATTTAAAGATACATGTAAATATAATAGACCGAATTAAGAAATTTTTTTCTAACTCTATTTGAATAAAAACTTCCTCCTTCACCATTTGCTTGTAAAATTATAACATAATGATATAACTTACTGAAGGTGGGCTGACGGGATCCGAATTTCCTAGTAATTCGTGTAGTATATATAAGATAATCATTATGAGCCTACCTGGCCTGTTTAAGCAAGTGAGTATTTATTTAGGCTGATGAGTTTTATATTAACTCTTTCATATTTATTATCTGAATTATTAGTGATTTGAGCACTAAAATTGCCGAATATCTTTATTTTGGCTGAAAAACTTTTTGTTATGAAATATTGTCTATACTAACGGTCAAAGCACGTGCATGCACATAAGGTATGATAAATAAAATGTCAGTTACATGTGGGATTGTGAGTTGTTCGCGACTCGCGAGTGCAAGACAAGGTGGCAAGCAGAACTTTCCATGTATCTCTAATGATTTCCACCACTTGTCCCCAGTTTTGCTCCTTTTTTATATGTTCTTGTCCTTTCTAGTCATTCAAAACAACATTCCTACCAAACTAAGAATCCTCAAAGAGTCAATGGGATCGTCCTTTTCAGGTTTTCATTCAACTGCCATGATCGGTCGTGTATTTGAACTCAAGAACATGCTTCAAAGTAGGAATAAGAAATCTCTGATTACCCAACAACAGCCAGAACTACAAATAAACTATTGGGAAGAACAGCGATCAGTGTCAAGTTTACAGTGCAAGAAAGATGAGAGTACTAAAATTCAAACTGACTCATAAATCACGAAGGTATATATAGTATAAACCATATAGAACAGGGGTGACCCCCATTCTTTTAACCTACCTTTAATGCTTTGATCTACACAAAGTGCTTCAATTCCAGTATTTGTTAGTGCTACATAAGCTGCAACAAGAACAAAAAATGTCATAAACTGGTAACGTAAAGACAGAAATCAGAGAAGAAAACTCTGAATTTGGGGTGCTCACATCTGTCACATTTTTGCTCCTCTAGAGATGAGAATGTCCGCATAAGGCACCGTTTGTTCAACTCTTAGCATATCGCGAGAAGCCAGAACTACATATCAAATACCCAGTTACCATAGTCTCTTGTTAGTGGAAAATTTTTGCAAGTTGTGATCTGATTTAGTACAGTCAAAATCACCACAGTCGTACTATAGTATGCAGGGGAAGTAGCATGGATGGATGTGTACCACAAGTCTGATAAAAGAGCAGGGCTGATCCTTTTCTATTCATTCCAGCTGCTAGGTTGTTCAGGGATTCTACTTGAGGGACTCCCGGTGTGTCAAAATGCGCTTTCATCTGCCTGTAGGCATTTTTAGTACAAGGAACATGCTTAAGTTAACCATAAACTCAAAGTGACTCTTTGAATGGGGAATTCAACAAGTGTCAAAGAGAATTATACATTCGAATAGAATTAGTAATCTGGTCAACAGGATCGTTGATTTTTTCTTGTTGGGTTTGTGTGACTCCAGTTTCCACTAATAGTTCTGCAACAAAGAAGTTCAACAAGGTCAGGTAAAATGTTCAAGTAGATGGAGGAACTACTCCGAAAGCTATATTTGATACATCAATTGAGAAGGTTGCTAGGTTATAGACCTTGATCAGGTGTCAAGCCTTTTTCAGACAGCCTTGCTAACTTAAATTTCGGATCAGAGTGCTTCCATGTATGCTCCTCAGCTACTGGTTCAAGGCCACCACTGCTGTGTCTAGAGGACGAATGGGGCTTTTTCCTGTTGGATCTGTCAATATTCAATGCTTCAAAAATCAAAATCAATCACAATGTTTTTGAATGTAGCAGAATACACTTCTTGGCCCTCACATGTGCAATATATGGTCACTACTTAAAAGACTGAAGTAACAATTAACGAAACATTCTTTTTTCCTAACGGACTTGGTCAATTTTTTTATTTTCTTTTTTTTGGTAAGTAAATGAAGGATTTGGCCAAATATATTCTACTAACCTTCCTGAATTGACTTCTGAATTATGTGAGAACACACCTTGTCCAGATGCTGAGCTAGGAATGGATCTTACATCATCTACGATAATTTACAGGACACAAAAAATTGATGTAGAGTATCCTCATAATCATTTGATGACATCAAGACTTTTCCCAGAAAAGTGAGAAATACAAACTGTTAAACAAAGATACTTCATACCAGAATTTCCAGGTGTGACCAACAGATTTGCCTCAGCTACCCTCATCCCATTGTTCATAAGGTTGGCTCTTAGTTCGTCCATTAGGATTTCAGTTGGTATGTCATTGTTGAAAACATTTGTCCGTTGCTTCTCTATTGAAACTCCTAGTGACTGGGAGCCGACTCCGCTATGAAAATCTTCGAAAGGCTTCACATTTTAATAAAATCTTCAGACATAGACTAAGCTTTTTCCCTGGAAGATATTATGGTAAACCAACAGATTGGTTGAGTGGCTTACAAATCCCATTGGGTCTGGGTAATGTATTCTCTCTGGCGGTGACGACAATGATGGTTCTGGGGGCAGGGGTGGAGAGGTCTTTTCTGCATGCAAAAGTAATACTTATCTCTCTTTCCTATATTTCTTATCATGAGGAAATTCTCAAAAGAAACAATGAGTAATACTGACCAGAAGGTGAGTCGTGCGGAGGTTGGATGCTTTTCATCCATAGCTCCAGAATAGGTGGTGGATAATAGACTGTTCTACTTCCATTTACAAATAGATCACCAATTAGTACAATAGGTGGCAGGTCCATGAGGTTAACTATCTTCATGGTAGACAGAATCTCTGTGTGCTGCAACAAAGAGCATAAAAAGTTTTATTCTATTGCTTGAACATTGAGATAATTTATATCTCTACATTATACACAATCTTTAATCTTTGTACACCATTCTTTAAAATATCCATGTTTCAGAATAACGTCCAAGATAATTCTTAAATACAAGTCTTACTGTCTAAGATATGCTAAAACTCAAAACAATTAATTGTTAGTCAGTACATTATAAAACCTACCCAATTCACATTGCATTTTAGCTAGTAGCCAAAAATTTTGCTTTAAGCATGACATAACTTTAGCAATCAAACTTGATCAATATCTGCACCATATAGAATGGAATAAATCGAAGGATTCATATTAAGAATCAGGGACAAACCTTTCTCTTTCTTCCCCTTCTTGAGGCAATATCTGAAGCATTTTGCAGCCAAGACTGGTATACATGACCAGGAATCATGGTTTGCTCATAATCCATGATAGAGGCTGCTTGTCTTCGTGTTTTCCTTTTTATTGGCCTTGGCCTCTCTTGATCCTGCTTCATCAAACTTTCTTGGTTGGTTAAGTTTGTATTGTTTCTTTCGTTATATTCTTCACATGATATTTTCTGGGGTAACATAATTAATGTTAAATATGCTACCTGTCTAGCCTCCTTGCATCCATCAGATTTCTGATTGACCTGGTGATCTGGATGTTGGTATTGAAATTCATCAGCTGCAGAAGGGCTTGGAGGTTAGCAAGCAAGCACAGACAACTTTATAGATTTCTTTTTGGGGGGACAAATTAAGATAAACAGACCTACTTATTCAAATAATAATCTAAGGCTTTTGCCAACATGCCTAGGTTCAATATTTCTCAGTTAGTTGAAAAGTATAAGAAGAAAGAAGAACAAATTAAATGAGAGGCACTACTACACCCTGTCAATGGACCTAAGAAAAACTTAGCAATTAATTTAAAGTAAGAGTAATTATATATGTCACTCTCCATGTTTACTTTATGTCAACCAAAAGTGACGTGGTTTTTAAATTTATCATTGAATTTATTATAGATGATTATTGACTTATAATCTAACAGTGATTTTAAAAATCACATCACTTTTGGTTGATACAAGATAGACATGAAGGGTGACTTGTATCATTACTCTTAAAGTAAATATCCAAGGTAACAACTTACAAATATATATATATTCAAGGTAACATTCAAGAAAACTTGCCAGGTTTACCAAGTCAAAAGACCATCTCATAAAAACCTGGAATGCATGCCTTTGTCTTTCTCTGCTATGTGCATTCTATAATGTCTGATACTTTTCACGAGATCAAATTCAATAGAAGCATTTCAGGCTTCTCATTTCTGTGTCTGTGGGGTGGTAGTTATTGGTGGGCTACACAGAAAGCATTTTCACCATAACTTGTTTATGCACTCAATGCTCGAAACATTAACAGTTAGAAGTGAACATAATTAGTCTTATCCTAGAACAAGCATTTTATTTGATCAAATAATTCAACAAACAAAACCTGGAATAGATTGTAGCTGTAGAGCAATCAACACAAAAACATAACATATCTGGCTCAGCAATATGGACTCTATCTGTAGATGATGGTTGAGGAGACGAATTAATATCTGCAAATTATAGATTTAAGTTCACTTATGCCACCTCCCTCAACCAAAACCCAATGTTTTACTTACATAACCTTGATTGTCACAAATATAGGGAATATAGACGTGACTTGTGGAGCAAAAGAGTGAAGAGGAGTTGAAGTGAATGTTTAGGCAGTGCTGGATTCCTAATTCTTAATCCTTTACATTCTACGAATAAAAACAAAATTTTTGCCCTATGTAAGCTGATTTGTAAGCATTAAACGGGTCATGATGATGACCTCTTTGAGGCTCATCTTGTAGAGGTGGGGAGGGTATAAACGTAGTTGGAATTTGTGTATGCTCTCCTGAAGCGAAGTTCAGCTCAGTCTCCTCATCCCCTTCAATATCAAATCTGCATATGGTCAAAAATTGGTAGTGTATAAGAATATAATATAACACAGAGGATTATCAAAATACATTGCAGATCTGATTAGAGGAATGAAAGGGTATGGGTTTGTTTCATGCAAATTCTTTGAATGCTTATATAGAAAAACAAAAAATATGTGCAACCTAAATTTAAAATGTATCACAGTAATGGATTTAACCTTTCAAAGTGATTGTACTGATCTGCATTGGCTTGGTATGAATCAAAACGTTCGAATAAGGTGATATTGTCGGCAGCAGCTGAGCAAGAGAGTAACAGATATTGACAGAAGGGAATATTAACATACTTGACGTTACATATATGGCCCAAATTAAAACTAGGAAGGAGGCAGATTAGAGGAATAAAACAAAACCTTGATGCAAGTTGCGGTATTGATCTTCCTCCCCAGCATTATCATTAATATAAGGTTCATCCACACTATCTAGTCGCTGCAAACATGGAAAGTTAACTCCATGAGTAATTTTGGAGGATATTTCAGTAAGTCTAATCTGGTTATATTACTGTGAAGATGTTAGATGTCAGTACTATTACCACCTTACAGCCTATACATATGATTTGGTTCCTAATTGGTAACCTGCAGTGACTTATGCAATCCTCTTCCTAATAGGAGACCTTTACACTTTTCCTTCAACAATTTTCATAAGAACATTTTTGCGTGACATAACACAGAAAATAAATCTGATGCACAGGTTAATTGGAGGAAAGGGGTAGTAAATTGCTTGGCCTAGAAACAGGGGAGATACTTCTCTCCACCGGGTGTTCTTCATATTGATTGGCATCTCAAGGTTTCCAAGCTATGGTTGGTTAGCAATGGTGAGAGATGACCTAAAATAATGTACAAGTGACGCCAAACCATGCCACATCAATTTGAAGAGAAACTACCATCACATTATGACGACTAGCAAAACTAGAAAAGCAGAAATTTTTTGAATTTTGTGAATTCTGCATTATTGTAAATACGACACCCTTTTTTTGTCTTTTTGAAGAAAAATGCGACATCCTTTTTCTTCCCACGATTGTAGACCGGAAGAAGTCAGAAATTATAGGCAAGCTACCACGGCTCCACACAAAGCTGACTGATACTTTTACCACAACGGAGTAAGTCATGACCAAGCTACAATATTACAGAAAAACATTAACTAACAAACGTACGAAAGCATGATTGTTTGGTTTTGTGGCAACGATATATTAATTCACTTAGTGTGGAAGGAGTTGCAACTTCCACATCAATACGTGTGCTCGGTGCCTGAATTACCTGAGGTCATTAGACCCATCTTCCAAATCGTAATCAAACGGTGCACATATCTTTATCTAACAGAAAGAACAATTCGAAAAAGGGAAAGACCTTCTCTAGCTGTTGGGTGATTGGGAAAATTGGTCAAACATATCCCAGTCAGGGTGAAAATAAACTGTCAGGTTCTTAACCTTAAGGCATGTAAAGGTGCAGAAGATACATTCTTCCAAAAAATAAAATAAGGTGCAGAAGACACACATTATATAATTTCTCTCTTCTCCTCCAGCTCATGCCATCCCCCTTTTGCCCTCTAATTCTTCGAAATGACATAACTAACCCTAATGGGGCTTCATAAAAGTTGATGATGATGAACGAATCATAGAGAAATAAGGGTAGTTTGTTACGTTTACCATGGCAAAATAGGCGGTTCGTTGGAAGCCCATGGTGGCGGTGGTGTTGGAAAAATGAAGGGAATGCTCGATGTCTCCAACATCTGTCTCTTGGTTCTCAGGCAGCGTCACAGCTTCTTTCCTGCAAACACGGAGCCAGACCAAACGACCATAATTAAATAAATCTACCTAAATTGGCCTTCTTACCCTTCACCCCATGTCTCTCTCGTTTGCAAATACGGCGCCGTATTGAACTACACTAAAATCTAAAACAAAATTCTTCTACTCTGCCCTGAGCATGGAGGCACTGTCCAGTGTACATATGCTTTGTGAAGCTTAATCAAGGAGAGAAAATAGTGAAGAAAAAAAAAAAATCGAAGAGAAACACTGTGACTGACTTGGCGTGAGATTTTCCTTTGGGGAGAACAGTGGGGTCTGGAGCAGCTTTCACCTTCCATGCTTCGTTTATTTCAACCTGAGAACACCATAATTTAAGCGAAAAAATAATTAAAAAATTAAAGAAAGGGGGTGCAAAGGAGACTTGGATGTCCATGTGAGTACCAGAAAACGGGAAACATCATCTGTGAAGCAAAACAGAGTACATGAAAACGCATTAGATATAATGTTCTTCAAAAATTGAGTAGTGGAATTGAGATTTCAAATTAAAGTGAAATAAGAGTTTAAAGAAGAGTACCGTAGAGGAGCTTGACTTTCCGCTCGTAGACAATCACAACCCCACCTAAAACCCTCGTAGAGGAGAGGGTGTCTGTGAGTGCACGGAAACAGGGACTGAAATTGAAGAAAAATCAGAGAGAGAGAGTGGACGATTACCCATGAGAATCCCGGAGAGCCTGAGAGCCATAGGAACTGATGGATTCAAAATCTCTTCACTGTAATAAAAGATTGAAGAATAATTGGAAAAATAAGCCTAGTAAATACACGGACATTGAAAGTAGAAGAAAAGTTTACGAAAATAGTATTAGTAAATAATAACCAGATCTTGATGATGTTGAGCTTATCGAGCTTTCTCCGGTTGATCTTCGCGTGCAGAGTTGCAGCCATCCTTCATAAGAGAGAGACACGCGCAACGTCAATACTAAAGAAATCTCTACGCCACATTCACCTAAATCTAATTCATGTAGTTTTGATTTGGATAAAAACGAAATTAATTCAGAGAAATTACAACCCATCTTCAAATTCAATTACCACCTGAGAGCTTAAGTTTTCAGAAAGTAAATCACAAAAACTACGAGCACTGAAAATCCATAATGCAGACTTGCAGAGGCATAGTATATTCATCGAAATCACATCACGTTTTCGAAGAGAACTCATAGGAATTACAGTGAAACTGAAGACCAAACACAAAGCGAAAATGAAACAGAGAGTGAATCAAAATGTTGAGTACCAAATCTGCCCCAGCGGGGCTTTGCGAGCCAGAAGCTGGTGCGAGTAGAACATTTTGTCAACAGCGAGTGTACAGAACTATAACCAGAGAGAGAAGAAGAAGGAGAAGAAGAGGAAGAAGAAGAAATCGCAGTGAGAGAGAGAGAGAGCGCTCAACAATGAGAGTGGTATGTTACAGTGTTTTTATGCTCCAAAACTAACTAATTGCGCGCCATGACAGAGAGCGAGGTGGAGGAGATAGAGTAACCTGAGGTGCTTGGAACTATTGGTGCTATCAGCCTACGAAAACGAATTAAGAGTTGGGATAAAGCGGGTAATTGCTGGTGAGGGTAACAATAGCAAACTCGCGGGCAAAACCGTTTTGAGTCTTCGGGCCCCACAGAATCGCGGTGTATTACCTCCATTCTTGTTTTCATTAAATGACCATTAAGTATAAAAGAAATAGATTTTTTTTTCTTGGCTTTTGTTTTTTCAGGCAAAGATTTTGAACCTCTTTTTGTTTTTGTATATAATGATTTTGAACTTTGATTAATATATAGTTAACTATGTCAGCTTTTAAATTATTAAATTTATTTGTCAATTTTTGTTACTAAATTTTTTTATTATTGTCACTTGAATTTATAATAAAAACTATAGTATTTGAAGTATATTTTAAAAATTGTAATATTTTACAAGTTTATTTTAAAAAATTTAAAGATGGAAAAAGGCTTATAAGAGATCGAACAACCAAAAAAAAAAGTGGGCACTCCAACAAAAAGTTTAATTAAAATTGACAATACAACAACAATAATAAATAGTAGTATTTTACAAAGTTAATATATAATTGTTGTGAATTGGTTTTTTCTGGATAATCTAATGAAATTATCTTGAATGCAATTGCTGATGTGACTTCTGACTGTGCTACCTCCTTAATAGGATCAACGTTGAGGATCCTTATTTGTTGAAGAGGGATTCAAATCCTTAACAATTTACTTTGTAGCTATCTCGGTCTATTACGTTTTTTTAAAAAAAATATATATATATATGATGGAATCCTTTCAAGGCAAAACTATTTTTGTTTAATCGCTCTTATTAAACCTCAAAAAATTATTTGGACTAAAAAAAATTCGAATATTAAACCTAATAAAAATGTTACCATAATTAATATCCTTACGAACAAACCCCTCGCAATTAAGTGTTTTTACGAGGCAAAAGTTTTTTTCGTTCAATTCTAAACTAACGGTCTACAAACGACACACGACGATCCGTGATTAGTCGAGGTGACCCCACAGAATCACGTGCAGCATAATCACCTCTGACACATAACTCTCCCTCTCCCTCTCTCTCTATCTGCCTCTGGCAATGGAGAGACTAGTGGAAGTGTCGGACCAAGAGGTGCGCATAGACTTCGCGCTTAACTGCAAATGCAGGGCTAACGTGCGCCTGAGGTCACTTTGCACCACCGCCCCCATAGCCTTCAAGGTCCAAACCTCTTCGCCGAACAAGTTCCTGGTTAACCCACCGACTGGACTCATTCCTCCCTTATCCTACGCTACTTTCCAAATCATCCTCAAACCCCAGACCCAACTCCCACCCACCTTCCCTCGCTCGCCGTCCGATCGTTTCCTCATCAAGACCGCCGAGTTCGTTCCCAGCTATCCCGAGTCAACTCACGAGGACTCTATCAACTCCTGGTTTTCCACCAGGCCCCACGGGTCAACTCAGGACCTCAAACTCAAGGTCGCCTTTGTGGGTCCCGTACTTCTCCTCCACGCCGTCAGCTGTGGAGACTTGGACACCGTCAGGAGCTTAATCAAGCGGCAGAGACCTATCGTGGCCGAGTTTTCACCCGGGGAAGCCCAGTCACTCCTCCGCGTCGCCACTGAGTTGGACAACTCGGAGGAGATGGTGAACCTGCTTGTAGAAGCTGGGCTGAAGATAGACGCACGTGTGAAGTTGGATAAAGCGAGTTATGCGGTGGATTCATCGAAGGTGTGGCACCAACTGCACGTAGCGGTGGTGTTTGATCGGACGGACGAGATGTTGAGTTTGATAAAGGCCAGGGGATATGGGTCGTTGGAATGGACAGATAAGGAGGGTCGTACACTTTTGCATTTGGCTGCGAGTAAGGGAAGTATCGAGTGTGCAAAGGTGTTGCTAGAATCGGGTGCGGATAAGAACGCGAGGAGTAAGGACGGCCGCACCGCCTTGTATAGGGCATCGGCTAATGGAGACCGTCGGATGGTGGAGATGCTGATCGAGTTTGGCGCGGACCCCACAATCACCAATGATCGTGGACGATTGCCGCTTGACGTTGCTCGTGACAAGGAACACGTAAGTATTGTAAATAAAGTTATGTACTATATAGGAGCGATAAAGAATCTCAACCCACGTGTTAAATAGCTCAGGCCGGTTGGGCTTAATGGGGCTAATTGGCTCTTGATATTGCCTTTTTTTTTTTTTTTTTTGAAGTGCTTGATATTGCTTGTTAAAGACAAATCTAAGCCCCAATTTTGGTCACGGTGTTATAAATCTTATACACAAAATCATAAAAAACTTTTGGCCAATGAATTCAGAAATAAAAAATGATTGGGATATTATAACTATAATCCCTAAATGAGTCACATGAAAGTCCAGCCCCCAAAGTTTTAGATTTTTTTTTTAAAAATTTAATGTTATTTTAAGGTAAACCCCAAAAAGGGATTTTATAGTTTTGGCCACCATGTAAAAAATTTTAGTTCCACCCCTGCACATGGCAGTGCCACTGCCACATAGGTCACAATCATATTTATTTGTTTAATAATTGATATGATACTTACTATATTTACGTTAATTTGTAAGAACTTGTTTGCAACGCTCTTCAAAAATAGATGGTCATTGGTCCCTTAACTTACACCAACGAACCAACACTTTAGTCTTTAGTATAGTTGTTGTATGCAACAGCAAATATGGTATGGAACAAAAAACTAAATCTTAATATGAACGTTTATCTTGTATACAAATGGTTTGACTCAAATAATGGATAGGCTTTTCATGATGCAACCCCTCAATCAGCACTCCTCCCAATTGGAATGGACTATTTTTTTTTTTTAATTCAGTCTATTAAATTGATAGTTGTTAGAATTAAAAATATATATAAGAATTATATGCATTTTAGACAGATGTCAAGATGTCAGTGTAATAGTATGAGTTTAAAATTTTTTCTCTAACTCCATTTAGAGAAAAACTTTGCACAACTATAGGCTAACAATAGCTTTTGAATGCATCATTATCTATTATATATCGTGTATCTTTACTACACTGAATAAAGGCTATTGTAGGCCGGTGATCAAAAGATTGTATGACCATATATGCAGAAAGAGGTTGTGGAGATTTTGGAACGAGGAAAAGCAGTGCTAATGGCTGCAATGCGTGGAGAGTCAGAGCGCCTTGAGTCGCTGCTGCGAAAAGGCGCGACAACAAACTACTCTGACCAGTATGGGTTGACGGCCCTCCATGCAGCAGCTATCAAGGGGCACAGGGATGCAGTGCTGATGCTTATTGAATACGGGGTAGACTTGGAATGCCAGGACAATGAAGGCCATGCACCGCTGCATTTAGCTGTGGAGGGCGGCAGCCTAGAGACAGTTGAGGCATTGGTGGACAAGGGGGCTGATGTTGATGCCAAGAGCATGAAGGATGCCACCCCACTCTTCATAGCTAGAGTCATGGGTTATGATGATATCTCGCAGTTTCTCATAAGCAGGGGAGCCGACTCTTCTCTTACATCTTTTTCATCTCCTAGTTAGATCTGTATGCCGCCAATTCATCTACTGTGAAGTAATTTAGTATACACATTCACGAGAACAACTAGTTTTTCTTTTCTTTTAGTTTTTTCTAACTTTTGTATTTTTACAAAATTTTGTGTACTTGGCTCTTGATATTGCTTTCTTATTTTTTTTAAGTGCTTTTTTTTTTTTATTCTCTTCTTTCTATTTTAAGTGCTTGATATTGCTTGTTAAAGACAAATCTAAGCCCCAATTTTGGTCACGGTGTTATAAATCTTATATATAAAATCATAAAAAACTCTTGGCCAATGAATTCAGAAATAAAAAATGATTGGGATATTATAACTATAATCCCTAAACAGACATGAGTCACATGACAGTCCAGCCCCCAAAGTTTTCGAATTGTTTTAAAATTTAATGTTATTTTAAGGTAAACCCCCAAAAAGGGATTTTATAGTTTTGGCCACCATGTAAAAAAAATTTGGTTTCACCCTTGCACATGGCAGTGCCACTGCCACATAAGTCACAATCATATTTATTTGATTAATAATTGATATGGTACTTACTATATTTACGTTAATTTGTAAGAGCATTAACAGTAGCTTCCTTTAAATTTCATTCACTTCCCTAGTGTAGGAAAAACTGTTAAAAAAACATAAAAAAATTCCTGCAACAGATTCCCTAAATGTTCCTGCAAAAAATAGTTCTCTTTGTATTATTTTAATATAAAAACTTTCTTTTTCCTCTCTCTCTTCTCTACTATTTGTTTAAAACAATATTTAAATAATTTTTGTTTCCTCTTTCTTTCTTCTAGAATTTATTTTAAATAGTATTTAATTTATATAGAGAAAAATGAAGGGAAGCTGCTGTGGAGTGCATTTAAATAGGGAACTAAAAAATGATTTTGTTCCTTACATTAAAGAAAAATTTAAGAAAAGTTATTGCTAATGCTCTAAGAACTTGTTTACAACGCTCTTCAAAAATATATAGTCATTGGTCCCCTTAACTTACACCAACGAACCGACACTTTAGTCTATAGTATATTTGTTGTATGCAATAGCAAATATAGTATGGAACAAAAAACTAAATCTTATTATGAGCGTTTATCTTGTATACAAATTGTGGACTCAAATAATGGATAGGCTTTTCATGATGCAACCCCTCAATCGGCACTCCTCCCAATTGGGTTGGAATTTTTATTTATTTATTTATTTTTTAATTCAGTTTATTAAATTGATATTTGTTAGAATTAAAAAAATATATATGAGAATACATGCATTTTAGACAAATGTCAATTTAATAATATGAGTTTAAAATTTTTTTTCAAACTCAGTTTAGTGAAAAACTTGGTACAACTATAGGCTAACAATAGCTTTTGAATGCGTCATTATCTATTATATATCGTGTTCTGGTCCTCTTCTCTAATCAAAAGTGTTAATGTGTTTTGTAGTACATCTTTACTACACTGAATAAAGGCTATTGTAGGCTGGTGACCAAAAGATTGTATGACCATATATGCAGAAAGAGGTTGTGGAGATTCTGGAACGAGGAAAAGCAGTGCTAATGGCTGCAATGCGTGGAGAGTTAGAGCGTCTTGAGTCGCTGCTGCGGAAAGGCGCAACGACAAACTATCGCGACCAATATGGGTTGACGGCCCTCCATGCAGCAGCTATCAAGGGGCACAGGGATGCAGTGTTGATGCTTGTTGAATACGGGGTAGACTTGGAATGCCAGGACAATGAAGGCCATGCACCGCTGCATTTAGCTGTGGAGGGCGGCAGCCTAGAGACAGTTGAGGCATTGGTGGACAAGGGGGCTGATGTTGATGCCAAGAGCATGAAGGATGCCACCCCACTCTTCATAGCTAGAGTCATGGGTTATGATGATATCTCGCAGTTTCTCATAAGCAGGGGAGCCGACTCTTCTCTTACATCTTTTTCATCTCCTACTTAGATCTGTATGTCGCCAATTCATCTACTGTGAAGTAATTTAGTATACACATTCACGAGAACAACTAGTTTTTCTTTTCTTTTAGTTTTTTCTAACTTTTGTATTTTTACAAAATTTTGTGTACTTTATGATTGGAATGTCCAAATTTGACTGCAATTCTGCAACTCACAAAGGAGCTGAAGTACCTATCTGCTTTGGGTAGCTTGGGGTGTGGAGTCCACATACCCAAAGTAGGTGAGCCCCTTTGTAGACCACCTGAATTGAATCGTGGTACTGCATCTCAAACACTCAATTATAAGAGATTTCAATTCAATCATATCACAAAAAATTTACTTAACACAAGTCTTAAAGGATTCGAATATCCAGTAATTTAAACAATAAATACAAGAAAAAACCCTTATACCAACTATGAGATCCACCGACTCAAATAAGGGCAGATCCTGAAACTTATTCGGATTGACGAGAAGGCTATCACACATTTTCTTATCCAAGATAATAGCCGTAGGGCAGAAAATTTGCTTGAAATTCTATCAAAATCCAACCCTATTCTATTTCACCCTTCAATTGTTCAAATAACAAGCCCATCACCATCAAGTCCCTTTTTCGAGTAATTGAAGCACAATTATATGACAACTGCAGAGACTGCAAGCACACGCTTCAAAACCTCGAAGCTTCCTAAAAAGCCTTCGATGTGTTAAAAAAACAGCCAATT
Source organism: Betula pendula (assembly GCA_900184695.1). Lineage (NCBI taxonomy): Eukaryota > Viridiplantae > Streptophyta > Magnoliopsida > Fagales > Betulaceae > Betula > Betula pendula. The sequence goes on along the minus strand of FXXK01000116.1, from coordinate 805,887 downwards.
TTAAAAATGTCTGTCTTCCTCCTCTTCATCCTCCTCTTCACCGTTCCGGTCTCACCCTCCTCCTCCCCAGACCGCTACACCAAATCCCTCCTCCAACCCCTCCAATACACACCACGAGAATACTTGGAGCTCGCCCATCCCCTACCGTCCGATTACCTGGTCCCATCATGCACGCACCAGATCCTCCGCCACTCCTTCGCCAACACCATCAACTCCCCTCCCTTCTCCACCCGCTACTCCCCGCCGTTCGATTGCCCATCCCCCTGGTCCCACGTGGCCCTCGATTTCCGCGCCGAGTGCAGAGGCGAGCAATACGACCGCATCGCCGGCTTGTGGCTCGGCGGCGCTGAGATTCTCCGCACCAGCACAGCCGAGCCGACGAAGTGCGGAATCTTCTGGAAGGTTCGAAAGGACATCACCAGGTACTCCCCTCTCCTCTCACGCTACGACCTCAACCTCACCATGATGCTTGAGAACATCGTCAACAAAATCTATACCGGCGTTTACCACATCACCGTCACTTTCCTCTACTACAAAGAAAATGCCGTCAAGGTTCCCTCTCCAAATTTCGTGTTTCTTAGGGATAAACAACGCGTGGGTGGGGTTCGCATGTGGCAAGGCCTAGGGGGATTGTATGAACCACCGGCCGATTTTATAATCCCGATATCGGATCGGGGCGATAAAGGGTTTTGGTTCAGAATCGACAGCGACTTGGACTCGCCCTCCAAGGGAATTCGGATCCCGCGGAATACATACCGGGCCGTTTTGGAACTGTATGTGTCGTTTCACGGGAACGACGAGTTTTGGTACTCGAACCCGCCAAATTCGTACATCAAAACGAACAACTTAACGACCGAGCGCGGTAACGGAGCTTACAGAGAGGTTTACGTGACGATAGACGGGAAGTTTGTCGGGTCAGAGGCTCCGTTTCCGGTGGTGTTCACGGGTGGCGTGAACCCGTTGTTCTGGGAACCAGTTGTGGGAATCGGAGCGTTTAACCTTCCAAGCTACGACTTCGATTTGACACCGTTTTTAGGTGTGCTTTTGGACGGGAAAATTCACAGGTTTGGATTTGGAGTGACCGAAGGCATTGCGTATTGGCTTGTGAACGCGAATTTGCACCTCTGGGTGGATCGGAAATCGTCCAAGGTTCAAGCGAGGTCTGTTGTTTATAACAGTCCTCGACTGAAGATCAAGCGTCGATCGGATTTCAAGCTTCTCGATGGGTCATTCAAGGTGGAGGCAGAGAGGAAAGCTCTGTTTGTGGGGTGGGTTAAGTCGAGCTTCGGCAACTTGACCACGGTTTTCTCGCAAGACTACAGGTTGAAGAACGTGGTGAGTTTCGAGAACAATGGAGCGCTTAAACTGGTGAAGCAGAAGGTGAAGGCAATGCGAGAGGTGACCGTGGCGAATGATAGAGATCAGTCGGTCGCTCATGTGAGCGTTAGGAGGAGATGCCCGTTTAGTCTCATCACTTCAACTCAGCCGGCGCCGAAGAAGAAGAAGAAGAACACGTATTTGCTTGTGACGAACGTTTCGCATGCTTTGAGCGAGAGGTATGCGCAGGGGAACTCTGCGAGCGTTGTTTACAATGTGCAGGATTCTCGAGGGTGGATGGAGGTGGAGGATCATTCGGTTCTCTCAGGTGCGGCGATTACTCGACAGAGCTTCAGCTATAGGAATGTGTTCGGTTGCTTCTCGCGGACTGTACAAGCAAGCAATGGCAGGCTAATCAGAGACAATACCACCTCTGGTTGCCTTTCTTCATTCTAGTTCTCCACCGCACGAATTCTGGTTTCAACATATTTACCAATAATGGTTTGCAATCTGCATGTGTAATGGGTTTTTCTGCTTATGAATTGTATTTACGGATTGTAATATGGAATATGATGATATGGTGAACGGATCTGTAGAATGGAATATGATGATATAGTGAGTGTGGTAATAGATTTGTATTGAAAGGGATTGAGCAGCTGGGTCTCAAGGAAAATACAATTTATAATATTGTTCAATACTTTTACAAGTCTTTCAGCCCCTAACTACTTGGGCCTTTTTATGGCCTTACTCTCAATTAATATGATTTTGGATCAAGTCTTTTGGTGTACTTGTCTACGCGATTTTTAGAATGATGGAACTACTCGTTTGTGTTTTGTGTGCATTTGAATTCGTCGTATTTTTTATCATCTGTAAATGTTATACGCCATAATTTTTTCTTATTTTGCTGATATAACACTAAGAAAAATTAAGAGTTGATATACAGTGCCATATCGACAAAGTAACATAAAAATATGATATTTAGCATTTCTTTATGTTAACTCACTAGTTATCTCAAACTAGTTAGAAAAGTAATATTATACACTACATCTTTATCCCAATATGTTAATGTTACAGAGTCTAGTAGTCATTGAATTTATTTATTAATTTTAACAAGAACTAATTCAAAGGCTATTATACCCTGTCACATCACATAGTAAGATAAAAATAAGATATTATTGTAGTATATAACATTCCTTAATAAGAAATAATAAATTTTATAATTTAATTAATATTTTAACACATCTATAAAATTCACACTTGAGAATATGAATTTGGATCTTGCGATTAAGAACCTTTGTAGTAAGAGTAGGTAGGAAGGAATGTTTTCTTTCTTTCAATTTCTATCTATTTTCTTTCTTATATTTGTCAATAGAACATATAAAACTGAGTAAAAGATTGTACAGCGGTAAATGATCAGCTCCAATCATGATTAAGTTTCGCCAACCGTTGGACGCCAGAAACCCTTCTTACCAACAAGAAACTGACCTTCATAGAGGGCTACCGACCAATGAAGCGAACGCAAGATTGGAGTAAGCATGTTAATCATTTCCATGGTGTCCTGAACCACAACATATCCGCCTGGTCTCAATATGCGATCCATCTCAACGATTACATCAATGGCATCACATCTGACAAAATCCCAAATTCTCAGGTCACCATTGGTAAAGCCAAAATGAAAATATTTTTAAAATTTTTCAGTTTTTCGAAATTTTTTAGGTTGCCAAACGAGGACATTGCAACTTTAATGGTAGATTGGGAGAATATTGCATAAATTGAAACATTTAGAGAGACATTACAAATAGGGTGATAGTTAGAGTGGATAAATGTAGTTTTCCTGACCGACAGAGATATGCGAGAATTACATTTACATTTGCATTCATAAAAAAATGTTCCACATGAGTCAGCAATATAAGAGGGTAGAGAGTAAAATCGTTGCTGTACCTTTGTGTACGATCTCTGAAGAGAAAGCTGGAATGCAGTAGATCATATGTTCGAGGATAGGTATTAAGAGACTCGCACCAGTCATGATAGATTCCAATCAACCCTCTGTCAAATATAACGGACAGAGTATCTGGTGCATCAATAGGGATCACATTCATTATCCAGACAGGAAGATCAGTAAGTGCTGCAGCAAATCTGAAAAAAGCAGAAACTCAAATTCAGTTTAAAGAGTAGATGAAGGGTGATACTGCAATGTTCTATTGATGGAACCAAAGGCAACATTAGAAAATAACCCATCAAGACAGAAGCATGGACTCCTTGCAACACAGAAGTGGCAAAGAAAAAAAGAAAGGGTGGGGTCAAATAAAGACAAGAGCAACAGAGAACCAGAGACCAGTGGGTAACTAATAAAACAGAAATGAAGCATTGGTAGTAACATAGCGCTAGGTCATTTAATTTACCCTCCATAATGAGCATTCATATCCATCACATTCCTCACACTCGACCAGTTAATGGCGAGGTTGTTCAAATAAACATTGGATACAAGTGCAGACCAACGTTTTGTGTCTTGATAAAACATTTCTTCAGCACCAGGTTCGGTTGAAAGGCTTGCAGGTTTACTGCTCAGCCTCTTAGGCCAGGGCATGGGCCAGCTGAACAAGTTACCCATACTATCAACTGGAGGCAGAGAAAGACAACCACTGAGAGGCACGTACCTACCACAGAAATATGGAAAAGATTAGCATATTGAGAATAGTATTCTGACTAAAGAATTCTTTCTCTTTGTTCAACCAATGGGATTTCTATGTTGCCCCTTGCTGATATACTAGTGTGGTATAAGCATATCACATTTGCCACCACTAGCACTAATAACAGTAGCAGCAACAGCAATATTAGTTTGATGGAGATCACATCTATGTTTTAGGAAAATACCATGAGCTGTTTTTCGTATCTTTCTGTTCACATAAAGGTGGATTATTTTCTTTGCGTTTTTCATAGCAGGAAGGTGAGACAGGCTTCTGGTATATTACAAGCCCAATTCCAGTTGAATCAACAGTCTTCGCCACAACTTTCCAGCACATCGATTTTGTCAGAGCCACCATAGCTGCAAGAAATATTAAATGCAAATGTCCAACTTTGATTGACTACACACCTATCAAGCTTGTCTGGATCTCATATTGCTAAATGTGATGAAATGATGAATACAAAAATAACAATTAACTACAACATCTAAGAAATCCTGAGTCACTAGAGTGACACAATCAAGAGAATGAGATCAGAACACAAACCCTTCCATACATTCTGATCTCTTTCACCATCCCGATAAACTGGCGTAGCAGACCATACAAAAAAACCACCAGGCCTAAGAATTCTGTTGAGTTCGAGCAAGGGTTTCCCACCTAAGATTTACAACCAAAAGGACAGAAGACAGTGAAAATGAATTAAAGGTAGATCTTCAGACTTAATAGTGAAAAGCGGTTACACAAAGTACCATTTGCATCCCAGTGAACCCTGCATCGTGCACAGTGAATCAAATCATATGCATTGTCTGGAAAGGTCAGCTTTTGTGTTCCAATGACTGAAAGGGTAGCAGGAATCCCTCGTTCAAGAGCAAACTGTATCTGAGCTTCATGCTCATCTTTTGGAGCAAATGACATGGTAATCACATTTTTGTCCAGCAAATAGCCACCAAAGCTAGCAACCCCACAGCCAACGTCTAATATAACCCTGACATGCCTCCCCCACCCAATAGTTCGTAAAGTCTAAAGTAACACAAGAAAAACAAGGTTCATCACATGGTTATCAAGAACAACACTATTAATGCCAAACACAACAAACATGGGAGATGAAATAAATGCACACACTCTGAAATTATCAGTTATCCCAAAAGTTTAAGTTGATAGATAAGGATAAATTTAATTATTTAATTAATATTTTAATATTTCCCCTCATATGTAGCTACCTACAAATAAACCCAACACGTGAAATATTTAATTAAAATGAAAATAAACTGTAGAGTTATTGAGTTCAATCTGGCTTTCTAATACTATACTAAATCATTGTTTATCCCAAAAGCTTAAGCCACAAAAAATGGTATACCTTTTCTATAAATTCAATGTAACTGGTAACTCCTTCCTTGAATTGGGTGCCACCTCCAGGAAAAACAAGATAATCACCAGACTTACGCACCCAGTTTTGGTCCTTCTTGTACTCAACAAGCTTTGGGTGAGGAACATTATCATACCAAATCTGGAAAACAGATACACATATCGATTCAGAAAACACAACAGACGTACCCCCATCAATGAAATTTCAGAGTTACCTAGAAAATTTGGAGGATAAAACAAACATAGTTTTCATAAACGACAGAAACAAATCTTACCAAAGAAGCAATCTCACCATGTCCCTGCTCTTAGGCCAGGGAAGCGGGACCTTGTACCCACTGGGCAGCGGGACCAAGCACCGAGGGCTAGGATCCGGGCAATGCCGCTCACGATGCTCCATATGCCTCCTGACCTTCAACGCCTTGATCGCCTTAAAGTTATCCAAACACGGTATGTAATCGACGGCCACGGAACCTTTACAGAGCTTCCAATTAAGGTCAAAATCCAAATCCGCATTGAGTACCGGAGCGGTGTCATTTTTAGGGGGCGGGGTTGAGGCGGTGTTAGGGTTTGAGGGATGGATGGGGGTGTCGGAGGAGGAGGAGGAGGAAGAGGAGTATAGGAAGAGACGGTAGCGGGTGGTGTTGGTGAAGAGGAGGATTGTGAAGCAGATTAGTAGAACTGCGAGGGTTACGATGAATGGGTATTTTCTTTCTTTGATGAATGCGATGGCCATTTTCAGAAAAGAGAAAAAAGAGAGAGAGGGACTGAATTGGAGAGCTAAAAGGAGCTGATCAAGAATCAATCAAGATCTGACTGAAACTGGGGCGGGAGAGAGAGAGACACGTGGTGATTGAACGAGTGGGATTCGAAATATCGTTATCTTGGGGTGGGGAAAGTAGTAGTATATAAAAGAAGCGTGACTTTTGAGTCTTGAATAGCAGTTTAATAATTTACAGCACTTTCCAATTCTGAGGCACTTTAGGCGGTTTTCAGCTAACTGTACCTAAGTGTCGGCTGGGCTTTTGGGCTCGGCTCAGGTAATCAATTTGAGCCCCCGACTTGGCATCATGACATCTAGTATAGTTTGTTTGGGATACGACTTGGGGCGCTATTTCAGCACCCATGCTGTGGTCTTTTAAAGAATAGATTTGATTTCACAAATTCAGCCTTTGGTTGGCTACACCCAAGCCAAATCCGTTTATTTGAACAGAAATTAGGTTGCAAATACATGTATTTTTAAAGTATGTGAACATGTCGCTGTATTAGACTAGTTTGTAACAATTGTTTGTAGCTAATTACTTTTCGTTTTTAAAAAAATAATTAATCACTCTTTAAATTAAAACAAGAAAAAAAAAATGCTCGTACTATTAAAAAAGTTGATAGTATATGTTAATTTGCTACATCATCACCAATTATAGTATGACACATGTTACAATAAAAATATTAAATAAAAAAAAAACTAAGGCCATAAGTCCTCAATTTGGTCAAGGGGATGGCACGACTACCCATTTAATTATAAATACATATAAAACTTATAATTGGTGTTAATACAGTACATTATCAAATTATATCAATTTTTTAAAAGGTATGGACCATTTTTTTTTTCTTTGGCCTACTCTAAGAAGTGATTAACCACTTTGTAAAATCTATAGTCATTATTTATTAAAACCTCAAACCACATTAAGCAAAAATACATTTATCCTGAAAAAACTATGGATGGCTTAGCTGTATGTTTTTCAGAACCAGCTTGAACTCTGCAATAAGCCATGACTGTGCCATGAGAGTCATCATTTGACAACAAGCAGCTTTCAAATAATTCCTTAAAAGCTGGCAAAGATAAGGAAGAGGTGCCACCAAAATATAATTTCACTGGTGGAGGTGCCACCTACATCTATTCAATGTCGAACTAGAACCAGTCGATCACATAATTTTTGGAACAGGTCCAACAAAATGAGCAAGCCCTCATGTGCGCGCACGTGCAAAGAGAGAGAGCTTTTCACCTAGAGTAATACTATTATCTTCACTCCCATTTCAACTAACTTAATGTGTTTTAAAGGATTTTGTTTTTAAGTACACATTAATCACTTAAAACACGTAATGTCAACCAATATGAAATGGTTGTGAAGAACAGCATTACTCCATGACACAAACAATTTATGACGACTTTACGTTGAATTAATGAGGTATAATGTTACATACTTGGAAAACTGCTCGATCACTTGCTTGGTTGTATACAACCACAAAATCAGCTCGTTTAACAAAGATATTAAAAAAAATAGTCAGTCTATATGCTGCTTCAGTCTGCTATGGCAACACCTGCATTTTCCACATCAACTTCTCCCATTCCCGTGTCTTCCTCTTCTTCACTATTCTCATCCCCACTAATCTCTTCATTATCCTGACGTAGCTTAGCCATGTGCTCGGCAAGTAGTTTATCATCTCGTTCACTCACCTAAATTAATGCACCATATCAGACCCCAAAACAGAAATAGCAAGTTGCTATGCTAAGAAAAAACCTATTTAGACAAAAATATTGCTTTCTGAGGCTTTTCTATATGATGTCATCTGAATTCTGGATGTCAAACAAATGGCAAAATCAACATTAAAGTTAAAAGTGAGAGTGACACTCACTGCTCTGGCTGCCTCCTTCACAACGAGTTTCCCCTTCTGCTTTTCTATTGCTTCAGTGCAAGCTGTAATTGCTTTGGTAAGAACCGCTATTCCTTGCTCCTGCCCCATCCAAGAAAGAACTCAGTTTCATTAAAAGATAAAAAAAAGTTTCCTAACGGTAGATTACTATTCAACTGGCTCCAAAGAAGATGACTGATAGCATGTTTACAAGCTGTAATTTACAGAATTTCCCATTGCTGTACCGGGGATGACTGAAAAAGAAATGAACTTCAACAAAACAAAATAACCAGGGAAAAGATGGTATCTTCCACTGTTAGGCAGATTAGTCCCATCAGTCCCCCAAAGCATAATATTCGACCACAACATTGAAGAAGAAACATGAAGCGACACATAATTTGTTCTTTTTGAGGTTAGTATGAAGTGAGACATTTCATTGTTGCATGTACAAGAAGAATGGGGAGTGTGTACCACCTTCTTCATTGTGATGTGGCTTTCGCTATTTGGAATGTTTTTTTCAGTCGTTTTGAAATATCATGGGTTATGTCTAAACGTATTGTTAATCTGTACGACTATTAGTGGTCCTTTAATAGACCAGGAGTGTTGTAGTGTGAAAAATAGTGTCTACGTGCCTCATTTGGTGTTTATAGAGGTTAATGGATGACAGAAACTTTAAGAATATTATATCTTTGTTTTTCAAAACTTTGTATTTTTAGACGGCGGCGTATGTGTCTCATCTGTCGATTAGTTATAATGACTTTCTCGTTCGTTTTGCTCTTTCTAGTTAGGTGGTTTATTTTGCATACTTCATGTGTACTTAAGGGCACTTTACACTTTAATGAGATTTGTTTATTACTTGTCAAAGAAAAAGTAAAGCTTACACATAGGCACATTGCATTGAATTAGCTGACTAGTTTAAATACAACCAAATTTCGCTCATTTGTATAAAGGGTTAAAAATAAATCATCAAATAAATACTATGTGAGGGTTTGCACAAACCTTGTCAAGAGTCTGAGTGGTAAGAACATAAAGTGGAGGAGCAACCAATTTAATTTTCACAGGACAGTCATCATTGCCAGCAGCTTCAGCTTTCCGCATGGCATCCTACAAGGTCAAAGATTAATACATGTGTAGACAGGATAGCCCTTTGCAATTTAAATAAGCACCCATCCAAGAAAGAAAGAAATAAATAAAGACCTTGATGTGAAGAACACCATCAAACTGGAAGCATTTCATTTCAATGTCGGCCCGAATCTTCAAAGGTTGTGGGGTCATTCTCCTCCTAATATTTTTTACCAAAGCTTCTTTCACATCGTCCGTGATAGCAGGAACCACATTAGTCACCTGGCAAGCAAGACAGAAAGTGGCTTTAGCCGTCAAGAGGAAGAATGTGCAATAAAACCTTACAGAGAGAAAACTTACCTCCTGTCCATCAGGACCAATTTCTTTGACTTCACGGGTAAGAGAACTAAGAACAGTATCAGGATCATTCACAACTATTTTGAATGCCTGCACATGAAACATTTTTAGATCCCCAACTGCAAATTCAGAATAAAAATTACCCTCAAAAAGTAGCAAACATTCTCACCTCAAAAGCATGACCATATTTCCTGTATAAAGGCCAGCCAACATGGATATACAGATCCTGAAACAAGTAACTTCCATTTAGAAATAACCGACGAAAAGAAATGAGAACAATATGTAAGCACCACCATCAGTCAATAGTTTGGTTATACGTGCAATGTTGAAAGGACTTATGAGTACCAAACCAAGATCCAAGGCTTTGTGGAGCAGAAAGGAACTTGGCAACAACTAAGGATTATAAAAAAGGACCACGAGGTCTGGATGAAAGAATTCAAAATAGAAAAAGGACAGAACAAGATCTCATGCTTGTTAATAAAAATGTTATTTGTTATGTGAAAGGTTCAAATATCACCTAGTAAGCTAATCCAACGTTTGTTCTCCGATCTTTGAAAGAGGGTTGGGGGTTTGAAATTTGCTCTTCTTCAATCGTGCTCTCTTGGATAAGTGGTTGTGACACTATATGCATGAGAGAGAGACCTTGTGGAGAGTTGTAGTAAATTCTAAATATAGTAGCTCATGGGAGGGTGGTGCTCTAATGAGGTTCATGGGTCGTTTGGGGTGGAGTTATGGAAAAATATTAGGAGGGGTGGGGGAAAGTTTCCTAGTCATAGTAGATTTGAGGTGGGAGATGGTTTTAAGATTAGAATTTAGAATGACAAGTGGTGTGGAAATTATGCCCTCAATGAAGCTTTTCCAGTTTTGTATAGTACAGCTTGCGTCCAGGATGCCTCTGTGGCGGATCATTTAAAGGTTTCTAACGACTCCCATCAGCGATACATAAGCTTTATCAGAGCGGTACATAAGCTTTATTAGAGCGACTCATGATTGGGAGGTAGAAGCCTTTGCTTCGCTCTTCAATTTGTTGTATTCTTTTAGAGCGGGCCAGGGAAGTGAAAATAAGCTTTGTTGAGTCCCTTCCAAGAGAGGGTTATTCGACGTTAGATCGTTCTATAACATCCTTGTTCCCAATGATGGTACTCCTTTCCCTCTATATAGCGGAATAAGGTCCTCTTGCGCAGTGTTCTTTGCTTGGTCGGCTGCTCTAAGAAAAATCCTTACCATGGATAACCTTAAGAAGCAACATGTCACTGTGGTAGACTGGTGTTGTATGAGTAAGAAATGTGAGAGGTCTATGAATCATCTTTTTCTACACTGTGAGATTGCTAGTACCCTATGGATTGCTGGTCTGACTTGGGTAATGCCTAGAAGGGTGGTTGACCTATTCGCTTGTTATAGAGGATTAAGTGGCAATCCTCATTGTGCAGAAGTGTGGAAGATGATTTCGTCTTGTCTTTTGTGGTGTATTTGGGAGGAAAGAAATGATAAAAGTTTTGAAGACCGTGATGGATTTAAAGTCCTTCAATACTCTTTTCCACTAGACAGTTGCTTTAGACTTTTCTTGTGTACTTTACTTTCATGATTTTTTTAACCGTCTTTTCTTTCTAGTTAGATGTTCTTTTTGTATACATCTTGTATACCTGAGTGTGTTTTTTGCGCTTTTTAATGATATTTCGATTACTTACTAAAAAAAAAAAAAAGCTATTTGTTATATCCCAAATAAACCTAGTCTTATTCACAAACACACACATGAATAGGAAATCCAAAAGCAAATTTACAACTTAAACCCAAACTAGAGAACTAATATACAAATAATGGCAGGCTGGCTCCAACAAGTCAACCAGAAATTAATTCAATGCCATAATGCAATGAATCCTCCAATGGAGAACTGCCTAAAATAGGCACTAGAATGATTCGCCTGCTAGAAGAATTCCCATTACTAAGTGCTAACCTCCCGATGCACTATTGATGCCCTATCTTATTACATTCACAATTTTGCTGCCTCACTCTTAGTTAAACATCCCTCAAATGCCTGCACTCCCCAAAAATATCTCATACCAATAGCAACCCTTCTCCCAATAATTGCTAATATCTGCATCCAGGCCCAATACAAGTATTTTGCTTAGTTGATGGAAACTCATCATTTTTGAAAACTCATGAAGCATAGGAAACATCATACACAAATTCTATTCTTTCTCAGCACTCAAACTGTAACAAGCGAAAATTCAACCAGAAACAAAACATTGACCTCAAATATTGGCAATATCCAGATCATTTAAATACAGGTCCTATAAGACATCTTTGTAAGGAGTTCATTTGTCTTAAAACAAAATGGATAAGCATAAGACTCAATGCTGGAGATTCTTTCTTTTCCCTCTGTTCTCACAGCACCCAAAGGGTGTATAGAGCTTTATTTAGAAACAAAACTCTGAGCTACATAGTCACACCATTGACAGCACTCAAAAGAGAAGAAAAAAAAATAAGGACCATATTTAGAACTAGAAACATAAAAAATCAAATCAAATAAACAAACCCAGTCAATTGGATTGTTTATATTTATTTATCCATATTTTTCAAACTAAAAGCAACAGAAAAACACTCCGAATTTTCAAATCTATAACTGCCCTCAAATTATCCAATAGGCAAACAGAAAAGACCTCCATATTGAGCCGCATAGACCCCCTACAAAAGTGAGAAAAATCTAGTAGACAAGCTCTCCACCAGCCTAAATATCCTCTTCATCAACTCCAGAATCTTTCAGTATTTCGACGAACCCAAGAACACGCTCAACTGCAACCAATAAAAAAATACCTGAATATTTCACCCCCCCCCCCTCAACCCACTCTCCCCCTCACACACACAACACAAAACCCTAAAGTCACAAAGCTGACATCATTCTCCAAAACCTAGAATTCTTCAATATTTGGGACAAAAGCAAACAAAAATCCCTATCAAACACACCAATAAGTATCAATTCAACAACAAAACGGTAACTCCTAAACCCTAAAAATTCTTCAATCTTTGGGACAAAAGCAAACTAAAACCCTACCCCAACACAATCAGAAACCAAAACAACAGCAAAACGTAAAACCCTAGCAAGCAAAATTCAGGGCTAAACACAAAACCAAAAGAAAAGGCAAAACGGACACCGAAAACAAATCAAACTATGAATCTCGCAATAGAATTCTATCAAACAAAGATTGTCTATACCTCCAAATCGCTGCCCATCGTCTCGGCCACGTGACGCATAATGGAGTGGACGAGCTTGCTCTTGTTGTACCTCTCCTCGCAGGCCTGGATGTCCTCCTCGGAGACCCTCCGCTTGCTGAGGTCGATGTACCCCTTCTCCTTGTCGACACGGAGCACCATCACGGGCTCTATCCGACCCACTTTGATCAAGCTACTCACACTGCGAATCCGACGGCGGGAGAGCTCCGAGAACAGGATCATTCCCTCAATGTTGTTGTACTCGAGCAAGGACACGTACGCGCCCATATCGGCGATGTTCTTCACCTGTATCATCACCGCCATATCCACCTCTGGATACCTGGCCTCGTACATTCGGCACTCGAGGTTCGGGGTGTGCGACGCCATGGCCTAGAACTCAATCGAAGAAAGCAAATCGAAAGACGAGGATTTAGGGTCTCTTCTCGGTAATGACTAGCAGAGTGTTATAGCAAAAAGAGTGTTCTAGTTTTGTTCCATTTCTTTTTATTAAACGTTCCGCGGAAAACCCTACTCCGATTAAATGATTCGGACCTTAAACCACCGTCCGATTCGAACCCACGATTTAAACCGTTAAGCTACTATTAGCTTGCAAACTACATTTTGGATTTTTTTTTTTTTTTTTTATAGATACTAGAATTAGGATTTAGATCCCGTGCAAGTGGGTGTAATAGTTTTTATTAAAAAAATTATTTTAAACGTTATTTTAATTAAACTGTTCAAATTGCAACAATAAATAAGAAAAAGAACAGATAGCTTGCACTACAGGTTGAAGTTGTTCGGATGGCCAAATCATTTTTAACTCGACTACATGTCATTGGAGTAGTCAAATTACCTCTTTCAACAATTGAGGTAATTAAACCATCTCTTTTATTTGTGAAAATGCCTTATTCTCTTAACTTAATTATTGAGAATTACTGAATAAATTTTTTTTAGCCATTAGAGTGGTTTAGCCACCCCAAATTTGGCTGAACCATCCTTGTAATCAAGGAGGTAATTTAGACACCCTTGTAGCGATGAAACCACTTCTTTATCTTATTTCCTATGTCATATCATATTAAATGAACGGTCCAAATTAAAGCTATTAAACCACATGCAAAACCCTAAATATCGTATGCAATCTTGATTCCTATGCATTCTTCGTTTAAAATACGCTTTCCTAGTATAGGTAATATTCAATTGATTTGCTTAAAAAACAAAAAATAATTAATACATTTTAGATCTATATTCCTACTTTTTTTCAACACTTTGCTTTCTCAATTTTTTAATAACATCTATATTCATTATTTAATGTAACTTCTTTTTCATTAGTTGGGCATTGTAATTTACATCTCATTCTTGAAAGTTAATTTTATCATTATCATATATGGCATATAATTAGAAAAAATGTATGGCATATATTTTATGAAGTATCTTATTTTAGGTCTTTTTTCACATGCGTACAATTTATACACATATACAAAGTACTAATAAAGTTTTAAGATGTTCGTAATTTTTTATGAAGATGTTGATATTCAACTCTCATTCAATGTACAAAGTATTTGTCTAAAGTTTGACCCCTTATTACTAAATACATTTACATAATAAATTACAGATAGATGCAAGTTATTTCCCAAACCACCAAGATTATTATTAATTAACTATTTAGGGGAGAGAAATGTCGTGTCTCCTCTAAAATAATATTCCGACTCCGCCATTATCAACGGTGTTGTGGCGTGTTAGTGGCGTTTGACCTTGTTTTGTAATGGTTTTTCTTTTTTTGGAAAAAAAAAAACATACACACACACTTTTTTTCAAAATCATTAATGTGACAATTTGGGTTCTGGCTGGCCTCTAGGAGGTTTTCTCGAGGCAACGGACGTCCTCTTTACCAAGGCTCCGGCTGACCCACAGCCCGCCACTACTTCTCATATTGTCCGCTTTGGGCTACCAGTGCACGGACCCTCACGAATTTATTTCATTCCCCAAGGGAGTTGGACGCGTCCCCCATTGTTAGAACCTAGCTCAATGGCTACTCATGGTTACGAATCATAAGACTTAAGGGTCCTAAGTTCTAACCATGGAGGACGCGTACCAGCGAAATTTATCCCAAATGGAGCAAAACCATGAGGGTCCGTGTGCGGACGGCCAAAAGCAGACAATATGAGTAGTGCCCGCAAGGGGCTAGGGTGGCTAGTTGCCTACGGGGGCTGGGCCCGAGTTGACGTGGGGAAGCCCTTCCGGTCACCTACGGGGGCCGGGCGTCACAATTAATAGCTAATTCAAAACATAAAATACTTGTCAAAATACAAAGCACTTTTTAAACGTGGATCCCACAAAAAAAAAAAACCATTCTCACTTTATATCACATAAAAAACTTTTTTAAACCTAGACTAAAAAATATTTTTCAAAACTATTATCAAACAATATCTTAAGAGATTACACGTATCATATGAAAACATTGATATGTTTGTTAATGTGTTTTTTTTGTTTTTAATTTGAAAAGGTGGTTTGATAGGATATAAATGTCAAAATAATTTCGAGTATTTTATATCTAACGTTGTTTGTTATCGTTTTTGTTTTGATAACAAAAAAATAAAATATTAAAAACGAACAAACAAAGCCAAAGAAGAGAAATTTTCTGCCACAACTTCAGAGAAAATCTCTCAAGCATGAGCCAGTTACACCATTATCATGTGATGAGGACATATATTGGTAACTTTCCTCCTTCGTTGCCCTTCCAAAGCAAAGCTAAAAAAGAGAAAGCATTCATTACATAACAAAGCAAAAAAAAGAGGAGAAAGAATAACAAACCAAAAAGCAACAAAAAAAAAAAAACTGAAAATAAGACAATTAAGAAACCTCTTTGAGTCACTTCCTACACAAACACTTTCTCTTGAGCCATCACTTGGAGTGCACCAAAGCGTGCAGCATGGCGAGCGTGCACCATTTGGGGTGGACGGGGTTGGGATGGCAAAATCACCTCCTTCAACTATAGGGGTGGTTCGACACTCTTAAGCCGACCTTTGAGTTGGTTGAACCAAGTGAAGAAGCCACATGAAGATCCTGAGGGGCTATGGCTACGACCCTTCCAAAAGTTTGAAAAGAAAGGAGATTTTGATATGATTGGCAAATGGCTCCAGCATGTGGTTTCTCTTTTACTTCTCTCTCTCTCTCTCTCTCTCTCTCTCTCTCTAGAGATTGGTCCAAGAATGGAATCCTAACCTTGGAAATTCCTCAAACTATAGTTCATCTGCTAAACTACTCTCTCCTTGATTTCTCTGTCTTCATATGATCAATGTTAATGGGTATGTAAAAATCTGTTCTCTATCACTTAATTAAGGGCAGAACTAACATTTGGAGTTTCGGGAATAAAACTAAATAAATAAAAAAAAAAATGAGGGGTATGAAGCCCCTAAGCCACTGTATAGTTCCGGCTTTGATATCACTCCATGGACGAATTTTAGGTCCAAACGTCAATATTTTTCGCTTAGATGTTTCAATATTGCTGAAAATGGGTTGGCGTCTAGTGACACTAACCAAAGAAAAAATAAAATAAAATAAAATGGGACAATAACAGTGATGGATCTCTTCAAGGGCATTATTTTTTTTTTGGGGGGGGGGGAAAGTTATCCCTCTTTCTTTAGAATTTATTTTCTAATATAAGATTAAAATTTCAAAGATAAATTCTTGATTCAGCCATTGGTTGAACCATTCCCTTTATACATGGAGGTCATTTGCTCATCTAACCCAATCATTGGGAGTTGTCGAGCCAAAACCTTTGGCCACCCCAAATTAATATTTGAGGGTGACCGAATACCCCTATGGCTATGGGATGGTTTGGCCACCTTTGTGGCGATGCAAGCCATTTCTTTTCACTCTCTCCTATTTGATGTCACATTAAGTGCAAAACCCTAAATATTGCATGCGATATCAATCTTACATTTCCTTTAAAATATGCATTCCTAGTACAAGTAATATTCTATCAATGAATATTAATGCTAGATGGAATATTCATGTTTTTTTTGTGTCCTCTCAAAATTGATGTAACTTTTAAAATTATAGTTTGATCAAAATTTAACTATGATTTTGAAAGTTACATCAATTTAAGAGGACACAAAAAAAACCTAGGTTTTCTCTCTAACTATTACTCAATATTCAATTGATTTGCTGAGAAAAAAAAAATTAATACAAATTGAGATCTATATTGCTACTCTTGTCAACACTTTGCTTTCTAAAGTTTTTAATAACATTTGAAATTTTGTATTATAGATGTAATTGGATATTCATTATTTATTGTAACTTCTTTTTCATTAGTTACGCATTGTGATTTACATCTCATTCTTGAAAGTTAATTTTCTCATTATCATATACGTCATATATTTTACGAAAGATGTTAAGTCTTTTTTTTTTTTTTTTCACATATGTAAAATTTATACACATAAAAATACTAGTAAAATTTTATGATGTTCATAATTCTTTTATGAAGACAGTCGTATTCAACTCTCATTGATGTGGTTTTTAAAATTATTATTGAAATTGAGATAAATTACTAATAAATTTTGATATAATAGTAATTTTAAAAGTTACATCAACTTTAAGATGATAAAAAGAAAATAAAGAGATGGTCCATAGCATTACTCAAAGTATTTGTCTAAATTTTGACCCCCTATTATCAAAAACATTTATATAATTAATTATAGATAGATGCGAGATATTAATTACCAAATCGTCAATATTATTAATAATTAACTATTTACATGATAGAAATATCGTGTCTCTGCTAAAATAATATTCCAACTCCGCCCTTATCAAGGGTGTTGTGGTGGGGTAGTGGCCTTGTTTTGTATCGGATTTTTTGTTTTTCAAAACCAAAACACATTTTTCTCAAAACCACTAACAAATAATTCGAAACATAAAAACACTTCTCACTTAATTATATCACACCAAATACTTTTTCAAACCATGACTAAAAAATACTTTTCAAAACTATTATCAAACATTACCCTTAAGAGATTACACGTACCATATGATTAAGTTGAAATAGCATATAACAAATAAACAATGAAAACAAGGGTATGTTTGTTAATGTATTTTGGGAGATTTTTTTTTTTTTTTTTTTAAATTTGAAAAAAGTGTTAAAATAATTTTGAGTGTCTTGCCTTATAAGTAGTTTGTTATTATTTTTGTTTTGACAACAAAAAAAACACAGGACATAAAACAAAAATTTTAACAAAAATAACAAATCCAAAAAAGAGAATTTCTCTGCCACAACTTTAGAGAACATCTTTGTTATTTTTGTTTCACTATATTGGTAACTTTCCTCCTTCGTTAACCTTCCAAAAGCAAAGCCAAAAAAGAGAAAGCATTCATAACATAACAAAGCAAAAGGAGGAGGAAAAAAAAAAAGAAAAGCAAAAAGCAACAAAAACTGAAAATAAGATAACTAGAAACCTCACCGTCTTCAAGTCACTTCCTATATACGCATAAACACTTTTTCTGGAGCCTTCGCTTCAAGTGCACCAGGGCGCGCAGCATGGCGAGCTATGGACAGGCACAATCAGGGGTGGACACGTTAAGCCTAGCCAACATGATCATATCATCGGCCCGAAACACCACGACACACCGCAAGAACTGCGAGCAGCTAACGGAGCACGTGAGGCTGATAGGGAACCTGTTGGAGAAGCTGAGATCGACGGACTTGATGAACTTGCCAGCCACGAAGGAGCCGTTGGATGGCTTAGAAGAGGCGCTGAGGAAAGCACTTGAGCTGGTGGAGAGCTGCAGAGAGAAGAGCTGTCTGTACATGCTTGCTAAGGGGTGGAATGTAGTGTATCAGTTCCGCCAAGTCCAGGCTGAGATCGATCGTCATCTTCGTCTCGTGCCGTTGATTTCATTGGTCCACGAGTTCCGTATGCAGGTACATCTAACTAAAATATTTTCTCTCACTGTAATCCGTTTCCTGTATTTTGCTTAGGAAATAAACAAAA
>FXXK01000116.1:652399-786985 GCA_900184695.1 Betula pendula | reverse complement strand
TAAACAATTAACAAACAATCACAACACAAAAACAGTTTTCATCTTTTATGTCGCATTAGAAAACTTTTTCAAATAAAAAGCAAAATACACTTTCAAAACACATGCATTAACGAGTTCAAATTTTTCGTTAGTACTTAAGAACCCGAGGAAATAAATTCACTTTCACTAGTGCCTGGAAGATGTTGTATTTCACTTTCATCTAAAGAAATAATGAGGCAACTCTACACATTTAGACGTTTCATGAACAAAGAACATTTTATCTCTCTATGTTTGGTTCCCTAAACATTTCGAATTGAGATTGCGTTTGGTCTTGCGATTTCACTAGTTAAATACCTGTTTTTAAACAAAATCGCGAAAAGAGTTATGTTTGGGAGTGCTTTTGAAAAATGATAGTTTGAAAACATAGAAAAATTCATGTTTTCATGCAATAGGTTTGAGAATGTGTTTTAAAAACTGCACAACGAATGAGAATATAAAGATACAAAGAAGTGAACAAAAAAGTTTTGGTTTTATCTTTTGTTTTCTCTTTTCATAACAAAATTATTAACAAACTATCAAAACAAAAAACGCACAAAAACGTTTTTCACCTTACGTTACATTAAAATATTTTTCTTAAAATAATAATAATAATAAAAAACATATTTTCTCTATGTTTGGTTCCCTAAATATTTCGACTTTAAAAGTGTGTTTGGCCCCCACAATTTCAAAGGATAAAACACGTGTTTTTAAACAAAATCATGAAAAATGTTTTGTTTGAAAGTGCTTTTAAAAAAGTGGGTTTGAAAACGTGAAAAAATTCACGTTTCACGCAAAGGCAAGGGGTGCGTTGGCCTCCTACGATTTCAAAGGCTAAACACGCGTCTATAAACAAAATCATGAAAAATATCTTGCTTGAAAGTGCTTTTGAAAAAAGTGAGCTTGAAACATGAAAAAATTCACATTTTCACGCAATAGGCAAGGAAGAGCGTTTAAAAAAAAAAAAAAAAATCTTGATTTTAAAGGCTGAACTGCAACTTTAAAAGCTGAACCATGATTTTACTAAATGCTTAACTAGGTTTCGAAAAATCGCATTTTTATTAACTACATTTTAAAATCTTTATTTTTCCAAACCATACATTTTGAAACTGCTAAATCAAATGGACATTGAAATACAGCCAATTCTTTATCAAGCATTTGATACAATATTCTATGTGGATTAATGAGAGGCTAACCAAGTAGTATTGTAACAATGAACCCAGAATTTAAAGGAAGGACTGCAGGCGATTGAAGAGGATGAAAGGGAATACATTCTTGACGAAGAGGATATGCAGGCCCAAGATGTTATACTCAAACCTGATCGGACAAAGAAAGATTCGGAGATCCTGGAGAAGTCGCTCTCTCGTGGGTATCCCGACCTGGAATTCCACGAAGCACTCCAAGAGGAGAAAGACAAATTAAACATCGAATTGCTCCGGTCACGAACAAATAACGACAATGATCAATGCCGGGTGATTGAACATCTTATTGATGTAACGGAAAATGTTGTCAACGTGCTTCCTGGGAGGAAGATTAAGAAACTTCTTGCCAATGAACCGACTTATGTGATATCAGGGTAAGTGCAACGTCTAGTGAGTAGTGAGACTTGCTAGGTTAGTCTCTTAACCAAATGATCAAGAGGATTCATGAAATTATGCCACAGGTACATCACCAATGCAAGAGCCAGCTACGAGGAGTACCCTGGGTTAAGGCCAGAAGATCAAAATCAATCACAGTGGCAGGCTGACCTTTTCGATTGTTGCAAAGATCCCTGTTTGTGTGAGTACAAAAACTCTCTTTTCTGCACTTATTTTGGATTTAGATCTAATGCAATAGAGTTGTGCTGAAATAAGGCACTCCATATAAGTGTCCGCAAGAATATTATTAGGGCTGACAATTTTTTACACGAACCGTAAACCCGACACAAAATTAGCAGATTAAGGTCGAGTGATCTGACTCGTTTAATTAAATGAGTTAAGTTAGAGTTGACCTATATAGTCTTATATACATGTCTCGACACGACCCTAACTCGACAAAATGAATGACAATTTTTGACCTGACTCAACTCAATACGAACCTCACACGAAATTAACATGTTACGCTTAAAGGGTTGACATGTTTAATTAAATGGGTTGAATTATGGTTAACTTATATAGTCTTATACTTATGTTTTGACACAACTTGAATTCGACATGCGAATACGAATTATCACCCTTTCTCTTGCTCGGCAAATGCTGAAACAGCCCGAATCTTAAGATGGGGTTTAACTTGCCTTATTGCAGCGCAATAGAATAGCTTTATTTTACGTGATCTGTCCCCAGTATTTTAGTAGGCATGGCCTAATGACGCTTGAATATGTTATGTGAGGTCATTTCTGTCTATATAATCAACTGCTTAGAAATAGGAGTGAACTTATATAATCTGATCTTATTATATGGGTTTGGATTTCTATCAAATCAGATTGCTATGAAATGTTCAATCACCAACTAGGTTTTCTTATCTTACTACAGGCTTGAAGACCTGCGTGTATCCTTGTGGAACATTTTCACGAATAGCTAACCTATTGTCACAAGGACAAATATGTAAGCTTGACATTCAAGAATGAGATCTTCTCTATTACAAGTGAAATTAAGAGAAATATTTTATAGTTCAAATTAAATTTCATAGCATCTAACGGTATATATATTGCTTACGATGTCACACCATTTAAAATTTCACAGCATATAATGCATTAAGTGATAATATATGCACCATTTGATGCTGTAAAATCTAATTTGGACTATGAAATAGTTCATCTCCATTTTAAGTCCAATTCCATCAATCGGTGTGATGGGATTACCATTACTAACCTGCTAGTAGTTAACATAAATTGCACGTGTTCCATTTCTGAGGTACAGCTTGTGAAAGCGCAACCAATGATCTAGTTGCATACTCCCTCTGTTGTGGTTGTTGCTGCTACACTGGTTGCGTGAGAAACAAACTGCGGGAACATTATAACATAGAGGTAAGTACTTCCCTTGGCCATGATAGAGCTACTTCAGTGTGAAGGTGACAAAATATTAGCTTATTATTGTCTGGTCTTGTTTCTTAGGGAAGTTCAATAGATGACTTCTTAACTCATCTCATGTGTTGCTGCTGCGCACTGGTTCAAGAGTGGCGTGAGCTCGAAATTAGGGGCTTTGATGGTAGGTGTACCACAGCAGTTGACTACATCTTCTGAACTGTCTTTTGCTATTTACATATTGCAAGTTTCATTCTCAGCTAATAGATCATGGACAAAGTTTTCTTTCAAAGAGAGAAATTTTCTTCAACCCAATTTGGACGGAATTAAACTTTGTCCATATACCACAAAAAAAGAGGTTTTAAGTCGACTCAAAAGATATTCCTATTTCCCATCGTCCTCATCCAAATCATCAAACTGGTTTAATCCATTCACTGTCCCATGAAAAATGGTAAATTTGGGACACCAAAACTGATAAGGCTAGTCAAGATTGGCCTGATAAGGAACTCCTTGAACAACCTACTATTAGACTCAAATTACCAACTACTGAGCATAAATCAGTTTCTTACTCCTAATAAACCGAGCTATTTGGCTTGTCACAGAGCTTAAGCAACCTACTAAACTTGTTAGTCAAGTTATGCTAAAGGGGGGGTTCCATACCTTTTAACTGCAAATTCAACAATGCAGGTTGCCAAGGAAGAAAGATGATTCCTCCACCATATCAATTCATGAAGCCTTGAATCCCATGTAAATTCTACTTGCGTACCAGTTGCAGGAATGCAAATGCGGCTACATGCATAGAGGGTGTAATATCTGTAAAGGATCTAGGAAAAGGTAGTTTAAAAGTCGTGTCAACTCATCGGGGCTATATGACAAATGGCAACGCAAAATATAAATGTGACTGCTAGAGCTTATACCATGACGGTACTCGTTACATGAATATGCTGATGTATAATCAAATGGAGATTGGAGATGAATGAGTGAGATGAACCCTTATTGGAGTTGGGATATTAATACTGTATATGACACATCTTGCTTTTACTTAAAAGCAAACCATCTCAAATTCTCTCTTAGCTGTCACGAGTGCTTCATAAAATTATAAATTATAGAGTTCAATAAAATTGATAGATCCATCTATATTATTCTCTCTCCTTCAAAAACAAAAACTTGAAGCTAAAACTGCAAAATGACACCTACTTCCCAAAGTACTTAAATCAGGCAAAACATGGACCCAAGGAGTCACTAATTTGTATTCGGAGTAAAGCCACTAGGCAACCTGGAAAAGAATTAAACAGCATCACGCTCCTTTACTCCGATACTCCAGAAATAAAACTTCTGGGTTAGGATTAGTGTTCGAAGTAGCAAACCCAAGTCATGAGAAACATTTTTTGTATTAACAGTGGAAGACGCCCAAAATCGACCTCTGCTATAAGGAGGAGTTGGCTGTGGCTGAAATTCATGTTAACAAGGCAGCACCAACAAGGAAAAAGAACGTAAGAATATTTATGTCCTTTCTTGAAGAATTAACTACAAATCATCTTTGCGAGATGGTTTATCATCATTCCCCAGCAAGAAGGGCCAACGGAACAGCAGTGCTAACTTACTGGTTATAGAAGGGTTCTGCTCAGGTTTTTCCAGCTTTACAGTGCAGACTGTATTATAATCGATCTTTAGATGAGGAGCAACTATTCTTTCCTGAAAAAAGAAAAAAGAAAAAAAGATAAGTTCTACAATCAGCATATAATAAATGATCCTCTCCCTTAGTATTAAAGTTGGACTGTATTAGTACCTTAAAAACTTTGAACGGACAGAAATCAGAACCATCACAACCCTATTCAATGGAATACAAAACATTAATGTCGTAAAAATTAAATCAGCATACATCAGAAAGGCACACAAGAAATTGAGACAATATAGCGGGATGTGCTACAACTTGACAAGGGTGGACACCCATAATTGGACAAACAGAGAGACGGCACAATAATTTGAACATTAAGATTTACTTTAGAATACATATTTTAGCGTGTTCTCATGTTAAATTTAAAAAGTGAATCTAAAATCCCAAATATAGTAGTCATAACTAAAAATTAACAAGTGTGTTGGGTGGGGGGAGATGAAGCAAAAAATGCTCACCGGCATTGGAATGGGATATTCATTGTGCAGTACTTGCACAAAGTACTTGCTTGAAGAGTTAGCTGGACAGCTGTATAGAACCAGCATGTTATTCCCAGCAAAAGGTGCCACAGTGCTGCCCCTCCAATTTTTCTTTTGGGGTGGCTTTGGAGGAAGTTCCAATGGCTGCTCCCTTTGTATTTGTTCATATCCTGTAATTATAAAGATAGAACCTGCTAAGAAGACAGCCTATCGCAGAATCCATATGCAAGCACATATAGTTATGCTTAAAATGCTGCACACACATATATGCAAGCACATACTAGTACAAACACATCATAAGAGAAATACAGAATGTTAAGTACGCACCAGATCCTTCATGAAAAAGTCCAAGCAGACATGAGAATGGAACCACAGTTTCCGCATGTGCAAACCGAAGTCTTGCCTTTTCATAGCTTCCACGAGCATGTTTTTCTATGAAGAAAGGAGTGGCAAAAGAATTTAGGCTGGAGAGATGCGTGAAAGCTTTTGAAAACAAATTTAATAAGGTCAAGCAACCACTTTTAATTCAAATGAAGCTCTTACTTTTTTCAAAAAAATAATTACAGTAAATTTACAAAATATTTCATCAGAAATTAAAAGACAAACCACATCTAATTTAATGCAAGGTGGATTTCAGTCTGACCTACATGACATGTTTTTCAATTGGTGGACAAGTGACCCACAGATCTAATTGAGGCATGAATACATAAAGAGACAATAACCACAATGATAACATACTATATGATGCAATGAATTAATATCATTAACAGAGAGCGCAGCACTATGGGAAAATAAAACAGGTGTTGACAGTTGCCTGTCAGACCATATTGTTGGTACCCATCCCAGGCCAGCCTGCTAATCTAGAACTTCCCCACTTTGAGCTACCACAAAAAATAAAATGAACATCACTAAATAAACAATTGATAATACAAAAGTAACCTATCATGGATTGATAAAAGTGAAAAAACATGCTATCGTCGAATTTGAAGGCAGAGAAAAAGTAAACAAAATCAATAATTGATCAGAGTGAAAAAGTAACCAATCATCGAATTCGAATAAGAGAAGGACATGACTGTTTACATAAACACTGTTAGAGTGAAAAATCTTTCCTTAATTTTTTTTTTGATAAGTACTGTTAGAGTGAAAATCAGAAAATCTAAATACCTTCTTGGGCCTTGATAGCTTGTTCCATGGCTTGCAAAACATCTTGAAGTAATGGTGCTCCCATTTGATAGTTCAAGGAATTACCATAACCCTTCAATATAAACAGCTCCAGGTCATCTGTCCACTCCAACAAAGCAATCTAAACACAAAAATAAATTTTACATATTAATAAACATATAAAGAAGACACAGGAATAATTTCCTTACTTATAGTACTGAACAAACAATATAAAATTAACCAGAAAAGATGTCAATTATCAGATCAACACAACAAACTTTCTTACTTTTTCAGCCCAAGAACAATGACATCAACAATCTAAAAATAAAAACTATTAATTAAAGATGAACTTTGACATAGTATTTACTCTTCTTCATACAGTTGGTGATGTTGCAGATCAAAATTTTATTTTCTCATACGACTAAAAGTAGACAAGAAGCTGTACAAGGCTTATCAGGGAACCAATCATGCAAAAACAAGAATAAACGATTAAAACACATAATATTATAAAGTATAAATCTCATGTACCTCGAAAGGGCTGAAAAGGCTACAAGCTTGATCAGTAATGTCCAGCAAGGATGCTTCCTGACAAATTGGAAAACCAGTGGGACAATTGCAAAAGAGGCGAGTCTCAATTGATCAGCACCAAATTAATTCTAGACTCGTGCGACAACCAGAATTAGGTTGGTCATCAAAAAAATTGAAAGGAAGGAAGAAATAATCACCTGTTTGCACAGAAACCAGAGAGAAGAAGTATCCTGCCTGGTAAAATTCAACCCATAGCGATTCGCTAATGCAGAGGTAATTTCATCAAAGATAGGTTCCTTAAGCTTATCAACAGCAGGCTCCTGCCTTTTCCTGTAATCCTGCATCAGATCGTGTAAATTGACATGTCAAGCACTGCAACACGGCTACTCCATGCAAAAATCCATGAACCAGTCTTTTTTTCTTTTCTTTTTTTTTCTTTTTGCGATAGGTAGATACAATTCACACATCTGTACATATTGAATCCATGAGTTCTCCCTCCACAGTTAAGAGGAGAGGATATGCCAATTGACTGATATACTATAGGTAATCCACCACCTAATGATGCAAATATTATCTTCCCCCTTCACTTGCTTTCAGTAATCTAAATGCCCTTTCTAAAGATATAAGTGTCAATTTTTATAGATTGAAACAAGATTTATGTTTATACATCTATAGCCGAAAAAAATATGAAAACATTCCTTGAACTTTTCAGTGTCTTCATCATAAAGTATTAGGTTTTAATGAATTTTTGTTGATAGTTACAGTACCTATAATTTTTTTAATAAGTAATAAAACTTTATTAAGGAACAAAATCTTATAAAATTATTGATGATATGCTCATGATCACACACACACATACACAAAAAAGAAAAAAAAAGAAAAAAAAGATATTTCAATGATCAAATCTATGGTGACCAGAATTTTACACATATAATATATTCTAAAGCATGACAACAAGGTCAAGCCTACAAATTCATCTAACAATTTCCAGTTTTGATAAAAGAGAAACTTTAGGAAACAACTTTTTAAAATAAGATGGGCAAAAGGTTTATCTAATATGGGTTCATGAAATATGACTTAAGGTTGCGTCAAGGACAAAAGGCAGGAAAAATACCAATGTAGATAGAGGAAGTGAAGGAAAATATTCTACCACCAACAAGAACAGTATATTGTCAGTTAAAATCAGATAAATGTAGCCTTTCTGTGCACTTATTCTACTTCTTCTTCACACTAAAATGGGCAGTTCACACAAGAATGCTCATACTTTAACACAAACTAACATGGTTTTGAATTCAGAAAGATATGAGGGCCTAAACCATCATGAATGAAAAGCTTAATGAATCCTGTACATTTCTCTCTACATCACATTAAGTTTGAGCAGTCTTAAAGTATTCTGCAATATAAATCTTTAAAACTGAATATCATGCTTTATTGTAGAACGAGTATGGCTGTCTTTGAAATCCAAAAAAAAATGTCCTACATAAAATACCTTGTAGTTTTCACAAGAATCAAAAAACCTTAGCAATATATCACTTGCACGGCTTTCACTAGTGACAGCAAAAGCTCGATGATGTCCTGGTCCAAGACTTCCTTTCCCACTGAAGAGCCCCATTCCAAATGCCACAGCACTAGCTGACGCCCGAGGAACCTATCTCATCAGAAGACAAAGATACATAAGTTTATAGGTTCTAGAGGGAGGAAAACAGAAGTATCTTAGACCATAATCACAGACAAAATAATGCAATCAACCAAGACCAGTTTGGCACCTCAACCCCAAAAAAGTAATTAATAGAGCACAACTCCAAAATGAGAAATGACAACAAAGCATCAGATAGAATAACTTGCTATCAATTTCTGACATTGAGTCTCATGGGAAATGCCTGAGGAAACATTTCAATAGAAAGCCTTGTTACAAGATTGAAAGAAAGAAAACTTAAAAGTACAGCTCACCTGAGTTGCCTTTATTGCATACACGTCAGGGTGGTATTCCTCATTAAACAGATCTTGAAATTTTTCTCTAATCCTGATACCAAGATCATACAGTTCATCCTCTCCTTTGCTAATTAGTTCCCCACCCCTCGACTTTCCTTTCCAAGGAGATTCCCATCGTCGTAACCAGGGAGGAACTTTTTCCAAAGACAATTTCTGTTCTGCAGCCCCTCCTAGAAGTAATTTTAGACGAGCTTCCAAAGTGTCCATCTCTCTTATCCGTTTCTTTGTAGGAGAACGAGTTCCATGCCTCGCCTGACAATAAAAGTTGCATTAGGTGTTTTTTGGTTTATGAAAACATAAATTAACTTCGACTGTGACCCTAACTCTTTGAGGCACTGAAAGAGTATCACGTCATCACAACATGATCAATGCTAGATAACAGAATCATGTTAAATAGCACATATGTAAAATTTCCCAAGATTCCCTGATATAAAAATGTGCAAGCAAATTATATTATACACTATAGTGGGATAATCAAAACTGCAATGCCTCGCTCATATGGAGTTTTCTTTGAAGAGCTCTCTTTTATTTATTTTCCAATGTTTTATTCTACTCCGTCTTTTATTTTTATCTCTTCCGCTTTCCATCTTGTCCTCTCTTCAAAAGTCACGTTAGAGGTGCCTTCAAATTCGACATTATATCTAATGCCATAATCTATAAAACAAGTGTCTATTTAACATGAAAGATGCGCAAACTACTAAATAAGTGACAAAATCAAGTATTGAAAATCTAAAGCCTGTGAAGTAAAATTACCACAAGATTTAAGTGGACGGGATTACATCCATCAGGAACATTGGAAGGTACAAAGGAATTCTCAGCAACTTCTTTTACGACACCATATCTGCATGGAAAATAAATAAACATAGTTAATAAGTAGATGAAACCACCATATCTTATCCTCTGGTCTTCTACTAATAATAACTGCAAGAACGAAACTACCAGCACTGCACACGCATAGGGATGCAAGCTGAATCTGCGAACACTAGATTACAAATTCTTCTATAAAGCCTTGAAAAAAATTCTAGGATTACAGGAAAATAAGGGAAAACTATCTCAAGAGTTGTGATTATTGTTCATTGTTATTCAGTTTTATCAATGAGAAGCACTCTTGAGAGAGTTTTTGCTTATTTTCCTATAATCCTAAAAATTTTCTAGGTTTTATAGAAGAGTAGGTAATCTAATATTCGCAGATTCAGCTTCCGAAATGCTACACGGGACAAATAGAGAACTTACTTAACTTGAGACTATTTCATTCCCGATTCTGATTTTCTTATTAGTTTATTGCACAACAATACAGCATATTAAAAACAATAACTCTACTTTCTATTCATTTCCTCAAATTTCTCTGCGGCCAAACAGAAAAGTAAGATCAAAATATCTTTTCTCATGTACCGCTACAAATCAAAATTCTACCACTGAATCAGTAGTTTTTATGAGCAGGATAAGATCAATTCTGAACCAATGCGAAACAGAAAGCTAAAACATCAAAATTGATTAATTTATAATCTGTTCTCTTTGTGATTAGAATGGGATTTAGTGGAGGCGAGAGAAAGGGGGGACCTGGTTACGGTAGATAGATGTTGCCGAACATCGAAAGCTTCATCGGCATTTGAATAAGTTAAGTGAGATAAAAACAGTAGCAGCAGAAAAGCCATAGCC
This sequence comes from Betula pendula, assembly GCA_900184695.1. NCBI lineage: Eukaryota > Viridiplantae > Streptophyta > Magnoliopsida > Fagales > Betulaceae > Betula > Betula pendula. The sequence goes on along the minus strand of FXXK01000116.1, from coordinate 776,475 downwards.
TTCTCCATTCTCTCTCTTTATCTCTCTGCAATTTCTGTGTCGCTTGATCTTGAAATAACGAATAGACGGGAAAGAAGCGAATAGGTGAGAACGTCTCCGTTCGGTTTATAAAGGGAAAGCAAAATTCCCCATGCGTTGCCAACTGATGTGCTTTAATTTCTTTGCTTTTATAATTTTTTCTCGAAGTTGACGCCATTCGCCCCCGTCTAAGACCGCCACGTAGCTTTTTCTAGGCAGTTCTGGTCGTGCAAGGGGAACGTTTCGGTGCACATATCGTAAATTAAAAGATTTTTAGTAACTCTCCTTTTCCCCCAGTTTGCTTATAAAAAAAAGATTTTTAGTAACTCTAAAATATCTTTACAATTTAACTCTAAAAATTCATTTTAAAAAATTTAGATAGCTACTTTTTTAAACTACTAAATCACAAATTCTTTAAATATTTTTTTGCTTTAAATAAATATTATTTTTTATTAATAACATTAATTATCATGAGAGATAAACAGAATAGAAGAAAATAAATTTGTGGGACCAAAGCTAAAAAATAATATTAAAAAAAGTTTAACATTTGAATGTTAGCTCTTTAGATTTAAAGATGAAATCTGATAAATATTATATTTAATTTTGGATAGAGAGTTTGTTAAATAGAAATTTTTTTAGTGTTTTGTTAAAAATTTTAAAAAATATTATATTTAAAAAACTCACTAAGAATGCTCTTATATTCATTATCAATTTTTTTTTTCTCAATTCCATGATAAGAAGTCATATTTTATCCCACCATTATTCTATTAAGTTGATGTGAGAATTTGAATTAGCCTTGTATATATATATATATATATATATATATTAACAAAGGTTGATGTAAAGGTTGTTTGATATTGTCACAATAGTAACATAGCAAGGTCAAATAGTGATAGAATAAAAATGATTTATAACATTACTTTTTTTTTTCAATTTATTAGCAAGGATGTTGGCTTGATAGTCAAGCTTTGTGTGATTGATTAAGTGTAAAATGTTTTTCCTTTTTTTCAATGAGGTGTTTATATGCATATGTTTGTTCTCTATTTTTCATGTGGAAATGGTGGTCAAACAAGGGAAGAGACAAGGTAATTGGCATAGTCGGTGCGAGTGTGAAGGCAATGATTGAGGACGTGTGCCTAGGCGGTAGAGTGCAGCTCTAGTAATACAAGGATGGTCATGCCAATTTTGTGGCCAATGTGATAAATATCATGTCGATTATGATGTCAATTTATAAAAGATTTAGAATAAAAATTATATTACCCAAATTTTGAACCCAAATTCTCCGTATCAACCATAAAAAAAAAATTAAAAAAATACATATATCTCATCAAACTACCATCTCATTGACAATATCTTTTAAACTTTTGATTGAATCAATATCTATCCTAAAGTCAACAAAAAAACAAAAAATGACTTTAATTTTTTTAATAAGACAAAATATCCTTATTAATTTTTTTAAAAAAAAAGTGAAAAAAAAAATTTAGAACTAAAAACCCAAATAAAAAAAAGGAGAAAGTTACAGGGATGGCTTGATCACTTTTTATGGTCGACCTAAAACCACTTTCAAATGGCCATGGGAGTAGCCGATTCGGCCATATATGGGGGTGGACTAATCATTCCTGACCATTTGAGAGTGGTTTCGACCGCCCATAACCATTTGGGATTTGTTGAACCACTCTCAAAAAGCTAGGTAGTGGCTCGGCCACCCTTGAAATTCATTTCTTATTATTCTTCTTCTTCTTCCCCTTTTTTTTTTTTAAAAAAAAAAATTGTAAATTTTTTTGAATTATTATAAATAGTATTTTTATCATAGAAAGACATTAACAAATTTTAATGGTTTAGCGGAATAATAATTTAGAGAAATATTAACTCAATCATTCATTTGAAAGAAACATTGACGAATGGTAATTTGAAGAGTATTTGTACTTTTCTTAAAGAAAAATTTACCTTACACAAAAAGGTGACAATGGTCTCAAATTTTAGTTTCCGGTATTGGATTGAACCCACAAGAGCCTCGCCTCGTAAAAAATAGCAGTACTTTTTCCGGCCCAACATTGTGTGCGTCTTCAGACCCAAAACCTCATTGAGAAATGAAATTGCGCTTATGTTGGCAGCCTAGGCCCACGAGAGGTCTATTTCGGCCCAGCCCAAGTACAACCTCCATTATATATGATATTAGGGTTTAAGGCCAACCACACTACGCTCTCACTTCTCAGAGCGCTAGAGGAAGCAGCAGAGGAGGCGCAGCCCCTTCCCAAGAGATCTTCAAGCGCACAAAACCAAAATGGTTCGTTCCCATTTCTTGACCTTCTACGCTCCTTGACTGATCTTTGTGAACTTTTTGAAATTGAATCTTCTATATCTCCTTGTTGTGTTCCTAGGAGAAAATGTTTAACTTTGTACAAGATGTAAAGGCTGGCTTTGTTACTACCCAAAAGTTTTGGATTTTTTTTGTTGGGTGGTCGTTATGGGTTACGCGCACATCACATTCAAATGGGTTCTTTTTAACATCCAGATTTAGGTTCAAATATGATACGCGTAGGTGGCTTTAAAGCTCTTGTTTGATGGTAAACGGGTGATGGGGTTTCGTTTCTCTGTGTTTTAAAGCATTTAATGTTTTTTGGGCGTTGGCCCATTTGATTAGAATTGCATGTTTCAATATCGTGTATCGCATCTAATGCTACCCATCTTGAGTGTGAGCGATAGAACATGTAGTAGGAAAATTTGGAGCCATCACATAATGGATATGATGGAGTCATTTTTACGGCTTTATATGCACTTATCCCAAAAGTTTTATGATGATGTTTGCCATTATTGAAAATTTTCCCACTCACAAATATATATATTGAACTTTTTTTAAAAGGAATGGCGAGAAACTTTTTTGTGTTTATTTGTACTAATTTTTCGGTGGAAACAGTGATTTAGTAAGGTCTCAATAAATTGTGCTTAAATGATCTGATCAGACGGTATTGGTAGATACCATGCTATATTCCTAAATCAATGATACATTTACAATGTAAAACCTTGATTAAGACATCTTCACCTGTGGTGGATTTAGTTTTCTTAATCATGATCTTGGGTATTTGGGCTGCTTTTATCCTTTAGGAAGCAAAACTACCCAATTGCATGTTGATTAAATGTTTATTTGCACATTAGTCGTAGGTTCCTTTGCATACTCGTTTATAAAATAACTACAAGAAATTTGTTAATTTTTACTTTGCTCAGTATGTTTAAAGATGCATGAAAAAATAAACAGAGTTTGCATGCTGTATTTTATTGTGTGTGTGTGTGTATTTTCATGTTCTTGTTCTATTTTAACATTTGGAAAAGAATTGAAGTTTTTTGTCTTCCAGATGGATTCTTTGGTTTGTTAAACTTTATTTTTATGGCTATAACAGGCTAGAGGATTGAAAAAGCATTTGAAGAGGCTCAATGCCCCAAAGCATTGGATGCTTGACAAACTTGGTGGTGCATTTGTAAGTCAAATTTGAGTGTTTCTTGTCCCTCCATGATGATGTTTTGCATGGTACACCTGTTTAGATGTTCTCTGACTTTTTAATTAATTTTATTTTCTTTGTAGGCTCCCAAGCCTTCATCTGGACCTCACAAATCCAGGGAATGCCTTCCATTGATCCTTATCTTACGAAACAGGTTGAAGTATGCTCTCACATACCGTGAGGTCATTGCTATTTTGATGCAACGCCATGTTCTGGTTGATGGGAAGGTCAGGACAGATAAAACATATCCTGCAGGTTTCATGGGTAAGGAACATCAAACTCTTCTTACTTGATTCTTTTTTCTGATATTTGGTTGTGTTTGTATTAGTGATATTTGGTTGTGTTTGTATTAGTGTGATCCGTTTTATTTTCATGAAAAGCTCTCATGTGGAAGTGGGAATGCAATCAAGAGCACTATAAAGGAAAGTTAGCAATTAATAGGCGTTAAATGGGAATGCTGAGCAGAAGTTCTTTCTAAGATATGATTTGGATAGTGGAACTCACATATATAGAATGTTGTAGCTACTGTAGGAAAAAAATATTGCAGGGCAATTAGCCATACTCTTTCCTGAATTACATATTCTATGGCTTGAGGCAGACAATAGATTTAGTTGGTTTGATCAATTTTTTACTCGGAGGATGATGTCCGCTTCATTTTAGCTGCCGAGTATTTATTGGTCCTAACATTTATTTCTTTGAACTTATTGGTTGGGAATGTACTCTTCTATTAAATTTTGCTTGGTTCTAACAGATGTTGTATCAATCCCTAAAACAAATGAGAACTTCCGTCTCCTTTATGACACCAAGGGTCGGTTCCGTCTCCACTCAATCAGGGATGAAGAGGCAAAGGTAATGCTATTCAGTCCTCTCAAGTATGCATTTAGTTTCTTTCTGCAGCAAGGATACCATTTAAATCTTAAGAGTGACTGAATGTAGTTTTTGCTAGTTATGAAATGATTTGATATAAGAGAGTTTTCAGCATGTGGAAGTGCATGCCCAATATTGCTATATGTGAAGAGATATCATATCATTGTATATGCTAGGTGAACTTAGTATCAATAAAATTCAAATCAACTTCTCAGCTTCACTATTATGGATGACAAATTTTAGGATTTCTTCTGCATTTCAACCTGTCAAGCTTTGCTTTTATTTCTAGTTATTTGTCTCATATATTGTGACTACTGTCTATGTAAAGTTTGTAAACACATTGGATTTGAGATGTTTATTAGTGAGTTGTCCTAAGTCCTTAAACTTTAATAGATAGTAATAACACACATTTCTCGGGTAATCAATGGATCCTTTAATTGTGTTATTCTGACGTTTAAGTGTGCTTTTGCAGTTTAAGCTCTGCAAAGTCCGCTCTGTGCAGTTTGGCCAAAAAGGTATCCCATACCTGAACACCTATGATGGACGAACCATCCGCTACCCAGACCCTCTGATTAAGGCCAACGACACCATCAAGCTAGACCTGGAGAGCAACAAGATCACAGAATTCATCAAGTTTGATGTTGGGAATGTAGTCATGGTGACAGGTGGGAGGAACAGGGGACGTGTTGGAGTCATGAAGAGCAGGGAGAAGCATAAGGGGACCTTTGAGACCATCCATGTTCAGGATGCCAGTGGGCATGAATTTGCTACTCGATTGGGCAATGTGTACACCATTGGCAAGGGAACAAAACCATGGGTATCCCTTCCTAAGGGTAAGGGTATTAAGCTGACAATCATTGAAGAGGCCAGGAAGAGGCATGGAGCAGAAGCAGCTGCATCTACAGCATAAAGAATTTTGGTATAAACGTTCTGCAAAGTGACTAAGTTGACAGTTATTTTGTAGTTTAAACCCGGATTTATGCTCCATTTTTTGTCCTTTTCATTATGCTTCAAAGTTTGAAAAGCTTGTCTTAAACTATTGTTATTTTGACTTGGAAATTTTGCTTGACTACTTTAATATTTCGTCCTCGTGGTATTTTTCTTTCTCTGCATGAATTTCTTCGTTTTTCTGGCCATAACTTGGCAAGCTTTCCTGCAACAAATAGATATTGCATCACGTTGAGACAACCTGTAGGTTATGGGCTTGTAATTCTACATGACTTCCGGAGACGTTGCAGGGCACAGGATTTTCATGGATCCGAATTGTCATAGGGGGTTGCAAACTCGTAAGCCTTGCACCTCATGTTGTACGGGGCAGGTGGGCCTTGTAGCCCTCTTCTTTGTGAACTGCCCAAATTATACTATGATACGTTCACTCTAATTGTAGAGGATTTTAATTCCCTGAATTTGTTTATCAAGTAGGAGTACATAAAGAATTTAGTGGAAAAAAGCTTTCCGAAAAATTCGTCATGGATCCATGTTACTCAGTTGACTCAGTGTTATAAGAACACTGGCCGCTAGCAACTATCAAGGCTTGAGCTTTCTAGTATTTGCTGGCTTTTTTAAAACTTCGAGCCGTACTATAATCTCTCTCTGAACGATTTGAAAGAGAATTGCAACGTGGGAGAAAGAGCCCAGATGGATCAATGAAATTCAAAATTTATCGGAAGAGTAATGTTATACTTTCACACATATTTTATCACTCACTATATGGCAGTGGTGTGACATGAGCAAATGGAGATAGAAAGTTTTGTTTTTTTAAGTGGTCATTCAATTCATACCATATCAGTAATATATTGTTAAGATATTTTTATAGTTTTGATGCCAAAAACATGCTTTTAAGAGGCAAAACAACCCCTTGCTCCTTTCTTTTTCTTTGGTCTAGTCCTCTGAGGTTGTTCATTTTTATGGATTCAATTTTAACTAAAATTGGACCTAAACCAAATACCATTTTTATAGGAATAGATCTTCTCCACCTTTCCATTTTAAGTAAAATAGAGATGAATTATTTTATGGTCTAAATTTAATTTTACAGTATCTAATAATGTATATGGTGTGATATCATTTAAATTAATGAGGCAAGAAAAGTGATTATTTGGTTTTATTTCCCATATTTTGCTTACTCAATTTGCTGCAAATTATTTCTATGCTTAGGCTGATTGTTGTCTCTTAGGTATTGCCCCGTGCAAAGACAAAGGAGGGTCCATTTAAACAACTCATAAAGGGAGTAGCAAGAATAATTTCTTGGACCCTGTGAGCAACCCACCATTTCTTTCATGGAGCTTTGCAAGCAAATTTTATGGGACACCAGTCAAAACATGGGCCCCCCTAAATGGAAACCCAAGAATCCAGCAGTGAATATTAGAAAAAACGTTTTCAGCCCTTGAATTTCGAGGGCTTCCCTTCTCCGAAAGGGCCATAACTACGAGACAATGAAGGCAGGGAACGGTTATTCTGTCTCATTCTAATGCAATTGAGCCCCTTCGGGACCAGGCGTCTGATACGTCCAACTTGAAAGGTGAGGGCCGATTGAGATCCGATGTAATAGCTTTGATTTTGATAATAATTAGTGTGGGGTGCATGTCATTAAGGTAGGCGAACTACTTCATTTGGCCCTTGAGGAGATTCGTCCACCCTTAAGCTAACTTTTAGAACATTTACAATGAATTGTTTAAAATTTTTCTAAATATAATTCTAAAAATTTATTTTAGTTGATTTAGCTAGCTACTTTTCTAAACCATTAAATATTAAACTCTCTAAATATTTATTTACTTTAACTAAAAATTCTATTTTATTGATGAAATCAACTTTTGAACTCTTTGCATTAAAAATCTACTTTGGTTAAGTGGAAAAAAGAAAAAGTATGAAAGAGAAAAAACATTAAAAGAATTTTAACATTCACTTTTTGGCTCTTTAGAGATTTAAAAAGAGTTTATAGCAAATGTTAAATTTAACATTTGATAAAGAGTTTGTTAAATAATAGTTTTTGTATGTTTTGTTAAACATTTAGAGAAAAGTCAAATTAAAAAAACTCATTGTGATTGCTCTTAGGTATGGCCAAACCACCCCCTTTAGCCACAGGGTGGTTTAGTCACCCCCATTAATTGGGTTAAAGTGATTCAGCCTCCTTTAAAAGTCGACTGTAAAATGGTCTAATCATCCTACTAGTCAAAAGAAGTAATTCGACCACTCCTTATGCCACTGTTGGTTTGCAAATAATCTTTTTTTTTATATATATAATGTCGTAATTTGGACCGTTCATTTTAAATAAACCGATCTACTAAGAGCAATTTTACCGGGTGCAATCCCCAAAGCATTGCGCACTTGGATCCATCCAAAATCCACATGAGGAATAATTATATAGCTTTCATTTGTTGTATTAAATCTTCTGCTAGGGCTGGTACAAGGATTTTTAACTAAAGAAGCCTCGACCATGATCATTTGGAAGTAATTTTAAATATTCTGCATTTTGAGTTTATTAATATTTTTGTTTTTAAAATAGTTTATTATCAATGCTTTTTAATCGAATCATCATGTTCTCTTTTTCTTTTTTCTTTACGTGAAATTTCATTGAAGTATGGGCCTTCGAACGTACTCCAGGAGAGTAAACTTCGTTTACACAACCCCACCCGTCAAAACTGTGCAAAGCCCTAGTGCGAATTGGTCACATTGGGAGCAAGACAGTGGTATATTGAACTTCAAAGCAAGCAAATATTTATTAGTTTTCATATTGCAGTAGAATCCCTACTGAGGAAATGAACATCAAGTCCATATGCATTTTACCTTCTACATCTACCACAAAATTCTAACCACAATCAGAAACTCAAAACGAAGAACTACCAAATGAAAGACCGCATAGAACCCTCAACATAGAGAAATAAAACCAAACATCATCAAGCAGCAATTGCTTAATATTTTTCGCGCATCATCTCATTGAAGTGAAAGAGTCCTGAAAATCCACAACACCAACCAGTTTAGGGACTAGGAAACAAAGATTAGGCAACCAGTTAGTGAAATATGTGTTTGACGCCAAAAGTTGATGTAACTTTTAAAATTACTATTAAATTTGTAATAAATTATTATTAATAATTTTTTATCCAACATTAATTTTAAAAGTCATATCAATAATAGGTTAACATTTACCTTCTCCTTGCCCCACTCTTCTCAGCTGCGCAACATATTCTGACATTTCCTTGATGGTGTCCGACTAGAAAAGAAACACCCATTAGGTAAAAATCATATTAATGCAACATCAGTTCCGGATTCCCTACAATTCCCTACCAAAGAGGAGGGACAGGAGAAATTGCAGGCCCTACAATTTCTACCTAGGAAAGCAGAGAGAACATTTTGCTTACGTGCTCAGTTAAAATCTCTCTTTCAACAAATCTAGAAAAATGCGCATCATGGTTTCGCACGGCAACCTGTTGAACAAAGTCAAGAGCACGAAATCAAAAAATTTCCCCTGGCGTTTGGCCTAAACAAAATAAAGCAACGTACATAATATAATAACTCAAACTATAAGCAAACAACAAGGAGTAAGGAGAATTAGAAAAAAACAAGGAGTAAGGAGAGATGTATTACGCCGTGCAAGTTGACGAACTTTTCATTTATTAGCTTCACCAAAGATAGTGCAAGCTCCATCGCTGAATCAAGAAAATAGATTACATTATGTTAAAAATATCATTTTTTAACATTTTAGGATATGCAATGATTTAAATTGGTATCATAAAAAAAATAAAAAATAAAACTTTTAAGGCCCCATTTATGATAAAAATAATTATAAAGAGTTGAATTCCATGATATTGATACCATAAGGGAAAATAAAGAGAAAAGAATGAAAACGTTATATTAATGGCACCATTAAAGCAATAACTAAACTCATAATTTTCCTTGAACTTAAAACCAAGGTTTTATTAAAATATTTTTTAGGAAAAAAGTAAATATCACAAATTAAATTCTACGTAAAAAGAACTATATATATGTAGCTTAATACAAAATATGCCATCTGTTAAAATTACATGTCTAGTGGTAAAGATGAATTATACATGTCATTTGAAAAAAAAAAAAATGGAAAAAAGCGAGAGGAATGTTTAAAATTAAAATTATTTAATTAAATAAAAAAAAAAAAGCTCTACCTAAATTTGTCGTCTTAAACCTCAAAATCTATTGAGTCGGCTAAGCTAATAGGGTAATGGTCTTGTTTGACAATGTTTTGTAGAGAAGCTTTTTGCTTAAAAACAAAAAAATTAACAAACAACTAAAAACATAAAAATACTCAAAATTGTTTTAATCGCATGTCATGTCAAAACACCTTTTCAACCTAAAAGTAAATATTCCTAATAACCTATTATGAACTTATTGAATTGCATAATTGGAAGAATTGGGATCAATTTATAGGAGGGTCCAGAGAAAACTCACCATATAACGCATCTCCCTTCTCCGGATGGTCGTATTCAGAGAGAGGCATCACTATAGAATGCAGCTTCACTCTTCAACCTCGTTCGTTCTGAGCATTCCCAAAACAAACAAAACCACAAGTCATATTTAACCCCCCCCCAAAAAAAACAAAAAACAAAGAAGACATAAAAACAGATCAAAGACAACATAAGTATTGTTGATGCAGTTTCCGGTATGGTGACGTGTGCTTTCGTTGAGAGTTTCTTTGATAGCTGCAAAACAATAAACATGAACAAAGGGGCTTGCCGGGGGTGCCGGCTAGATCCCACTCCGATGCCTAAGTCAGTATCTGAGATATTGATTCTTTTGAAAATAAAAGCGCAGAGATTTCAGTCCCTTGATACCTGATAGTATGGGCCTATTTATAGGCTAGGAGTTTGTTCAGCTTAGGCATTTTCTTATCTGAGTCTGAATAGAATTCTCTTATATGAATCTGAATAGAACTGCAAGTAGGAATCCGATTAGGACTCTAGGAATCCGAGTAAGATTCTTATCCCCAATTAGATGGGATAAGAGTTTATCTAGGATTATCCAAAACTAAAGCTAATTGCAATAATATTCCTTTTTGGAAATGACTCTTCTTCATCTTATCCTTCTTATCACATTGGGATACGGATGTATCTTCACGGACCTATGCACATCGTTGCTTTATCTCATTATAATGTTTAATATTGATAATAACTCTTTCTAGATTAGGCTTCTTAAATTGACTGAAACTAAAAGCTAAGGCTGAGCAGACTGAGGTTGAAACTTAGACGAAAGCTGAGATGAACTGAGACTGGAAGGGGGGAAACTAAGCTGAGAACTGAGATCGAGCTGAGACTGGAGACGAAGCTGAGGATGGACCAAGCTGAGACTGAGATGAGCTGAGACTGAGATGAAGGCTGAGACGAGACGAAGCTGAGACCTGAGATAAGCTGAGACTGAGACGAAGCTGAGACTGAGACTAAGCTGAGACTGAGATGGAAGCTGAGACTGAGACTAAGCTGAGACCTTCGAGATGAGCTGAGACTGAGAGAAGCTGAGACTGAGACTAAGTTGAGAACTGAGATAAGCTGAGACTGAGACTAAGCTGAACCTGAGAATGACTGAGACTGAGCTAAGCTGAGACCGAACGAACTGAGACTGATGACTAAGTTGAAGACTGAGATGAAGCGAGACTGAGACTTAAGCTGAGACTGGATGAGCTGAGAGAGCCTGAGACTGAGATGAAGCTGAAGACCGGACAAGCTGAGACTGAGATAAGCTGAGAACTGGAGATGAAAGCTGAGACCGAGACGAAGCTGAGACCGAGACGAAGCGAGACCAGAGATAAGCTGAGACTGAGATGAACCTTGAGACTGAAGACTAAGCTAAGACTGAGACGAAGCTGAGACTGAGACTAAGCTGGGACTGAGATGAAGCTAAGACTGAGATGAGCTGAGACTGAGATGAGCTGAGACTGAGATGAAGGCTGAGACCGAGACAAAGCTGAGACTGAGACTAAGCTGAGACTGAGATGAAGGCTGACACCGAGACTAAGGCTGAGTTTGAAACTGAGGCCCAATGGGTTTTAATCAACCCACCAGTAGAAGTTATGTAGATGGGCTGGATTGAGGGAAATATTTCCCAACAAGTATTAACATATCAAACACCTGATATTCCATCAAATTCTCGGCAAGGTCCCTTTCGTCTTCACTTTTTTCTTTAAAATAGCTATTTACAACAAAATCTCGTAAATCGGATTTAACAAAAAATTTAAAGAGACAAATACAAAAAGAAAAATGAAATGTTAAATTAAAAAAAGAACAGAGAAATTACTTGGCAAGACCCTCCAGCGCAACGTTGTCTCTATTAAAGTAGGCAAACATGGAATGGTAAACGTACGAGAGACTGTATTCGACACTGTCATTCCAATAAACAAAAGACTCACAAAATCAGAATGAGCAAACAAACGAATCACAATAAACAAAACCACCCAATGAATTCACAAAACATGTAAAAATTCAAAGCGATGAAATCCAAACAAAAATCCCACTTGATATGCTCGTTAACAGCGGCCTCGCACTCGTCGGAGTAATTCTTGCGACCGAGAGAGAGCTGAGGGACGGTGGGGATGAGATCAAGCTCCTTCTTAACCTCCTCGAAGGGCTGGAACACGACGCCAGTGAGCGGCTGGTGATTCTCACCATTCGAAGCCGCGCAGATAACAGAGCCACTAGCTTTCTTGGCCGAAGAAAATCGGAGACTCGAAGCCAAAGGAGCCGAAGAGTTCAGAGGAGAAAATGAACACGAAGACGGTGATGGAACAGAGAAAAACAGAGGAGGACCCAGAGTCCCTCCACGAGGTGGGTTCAAAAGAGAGAAAGCTGGGGCGGCCTTAAGAAGCATGGTGTTAAAGAAACAGAGAAAAACAGAGCGAATACAGAGAATTTCAAGAACCAGAGGAAATGAGAAATGGTTTGAGTGTGTGGTGAGGGAGGAAGAGGGCGATATATATAGGCAGTGGAGCAAATTAGAATTTACCGACGGTAGTGACCCAGGATCAAGGATTTCGATCAGAAAGAAAAGAGAAGACTAATTGACAGACTGTGATTTGAGAGATTTCCTCTTTACGCAGATTCTCATTCTAGATTGCCTTCGGGATCAAGTCTTTCCTATAATTACTGTATTTTTCTTTCCTCTGTTTTATTTCCATTAGTAGGAGATTTGATTACATTTTGTAACTTTAGGACTTCATTTGTAATGGGTGAAAAGATAACTCAGAAGATGAGAGAAGGTTGTTTTCATTCATACAACTTTCGGTGATACACGTTCCTATTATATACAATTAATACACACATATGACTGCAGCTTTACAAGGGACTTTCCACGAATCTTGGGATTGCCTTATTGGTGTGGGTGTCTTTCCTTTATTATCTTGATATTGGCTGGAAGTAGAATTATGATTGCCTTTGACTTCATTAGAGAATGTATGCAGCAAATGCTTTGACTTCATTATGGGTGTGATTGTCTTTCCTTTTGAAATGACGTGTGCAGCAGACCAGGTGCGGCCTTTTCTTTTCTCTTTTATTTTTTTTCCTCGATATTCTCTAATAAATCTTAGAGATAAATCTTTAATCACGCGTGAAGTGAAGCACTACAATCAGTTTTTATTTTTATCCAATAAAAAAAGCAGTCAATTTGTTTCTCGTGGTAATTTTCTTTGGATGAATTTCTTCGTTTTTCTGGCCATGGCTTGGCAAGCTTTCCTGCAACAGGTAATTATTGCATATCGTGGAGACCATCTGTAGTTTATGAGCTCATAATTCTACTTGTCGTCAGGAGCCATGCAAGGTAACGGATTCTCAGGATTGCAATTGGGGACAGGGTTGTCCATAATCCGAATTGCAGTGTGTGGGGTTGTAATGTAAGCCTTGCACCTCATGCTTCTTGGGGCAGGTGGCCCTGTAGCCCTCTTCTTTGTGGACTGCCCAAATTACACTTTGATTTGGTCACCCCAGTCGCAAAGGATCCTAATTCTTGGATTTTCATATAATAGCATAGCATGCTCAACCATTTTTTTCTAAATTTAGAAAATAAAGTTAATTTTTATTTTTCTATAAAAAAAAACATTTTACAATAAATTACATTATCTTTCCTTATTTCTTTACTCTTATTTAATTTTTTTTTTTTTTACTTTCTCCTTTTATCCAATGGTGTAGGAAAGGGAGTAATGTTTATAGAGCATCTAATACAGGTGCCCTTTATTAGGTTTTTTTTTTTTTTTTGGTCAAAATTTTCTTATATTTAAGGAAAGGAACAAACTTTAGAGTATCTACTAATGCTTAAGGGGAAGCAATTTTCGATCAACACATGGGAAGGTTCAAAATAGTTGAAAGTTTTGAGGAGTTTTGAAATAGTGATTTTTTTTTCTCCTTAAAAAAACATTCAAGGGCAAAAAGAAAAAGAGTGAGGCTTTATAAAAATTAGTTGTTTCCTTAATTTGTTTATCAAATAGGAGTACATAAAGAATTTTTTTTTTTTTTTTTAAAAAAAAAGCTTTCCGAAAAATTCGTCCAGGTTACATATTACTCATTGTTATAAGAAAACTCGATCTTGTTTTTTGAAGTATCTTTCTGTTGAGCCTTCTAGTATTTGGCTATTTGTTGCATACTTTTTGAAGATCTGGAAGGTGACAATCGGTGGCAATTTATTTAGTTCAACCCTCCAATGGGGAATCTTTGTTTTGAAGCGTATTGTAATTACTTTCAGCCGTATTCATGAGTTAACCCTTGATTATGTTTGTTAATGTTATTTAGAAAGTATTTTTGTTGGGGAGAGCTACATATATTCTTAAATGCTCACTTTGTTAACACTGAAAATTACAATTAAATAAAATAACAAATGAAAGTATATGTAGAACATTTAATAATGATTTTTACCGTCACGTTATGAAGTAAATATTTGAGGGTATGTGTAGTATTTCTCTTTATATTTTGAATTGTTTATTAATTTTTTTTATTTTAAAAAGAGAAAACAAAAGAAAGAAAGCTTAATCTCTCTCTTGCAATGTGAGAAAGTGAGACAGAGAGATCAATGAATTCAAAATTTATCAGAAATATATTGTTGATGATTCTTATAGTTTTTATGCTAAAAACATGCTTTAAGAGGCAAAAACAACTTTTTTTCTTTTTTTTTTTGCTGCCTATTTCTTTGTTGATTGTTCATTTTTATGAATTTAACTTGGCTTCAATTTTAGTTGGAACTGGACTTGTTGGAACTAAAACATATTCCTTATATCATGTTGTGTAATACATGTCTTAAGTTCAATGGGTTCAGTTTTAATTAAATTCAGACGTAAACCAAACATCAATTTTACAAGAACAAGATTCTTTCAAATTTCAAGTAAAATAAAAATGAATCATTTCATGAGTTCAGATTAAATTTTAGAGTATTAGATAATACAACATCCTTTAAATTTTGAAGTTTTATCCATCTTTAATGAGGCAAGAGTAGTTATTTGGTTTTGTTTCCCATATTTTCTTTACTCGATTTGTTGTCTCTTAGTCTTAGGTATAGCCCCATGCAAAGACAAGGGGGTCCCTTTAACAAATCATACTCTTGGACCACCTGTGTGCAGCTCACCAACAATTTTCTTTCATGGAACTTTGCAAAGCAAATTTTATGCGACACCACTCAAAACATGGGCCCCCTAAATGGAACCAAGAATCTAGCGATGAATACGACTAATAAAACGTCGTCGGCCCTTGAATTTCGAGCTCTAAAGGACCAAACTACAAGACAATTAAAGAATTGCCATTCTATCTCATCCTAATGTACTTGAGCCACTTCGGGACCATACGTCTAATCACCCATCTTGAAGCCGATCGAGATGCGGTGTAATTGCTTTGATTTGAACTATTTTTTTAAGAGCAATGCTATAATTTGTTTGTTACAATTTTGTCCAATTTTAATATTGACTTTTTTTTTTTTTTTTTTTAACAATATGAAAAAGTCCAATAAAGTTGTATAAGAAGCAATGTTCTATTTAAAATGAACATGTAGATTGTAATACAGTACGGCAAACCCAGTGGCGGAGCCAGGATTTTAATTTAGGGGGGTCATTTAAAAAAAAAAAAAATTATGAAAAAAAATAAATAAAATTAAACAAAAATTGATTAGAAATATTAAATATAACTAACAGAATAGATAAATAATTCAACAAAACGACGTCATGTTTTTTTAAATTGTGTTTGTAAAAAATTATGTTAACTGATAAACAAGGTCATTTTTATAGATATGCTCTTCGGATTTGAGATAAGATAGTAATTTAGTCTGCCTCGAGATGAACTCGTTTAAAATTTGATTAAAGCTCAATAAAATCATTGTTGTTCTCCATAATCTTAAATAACTACAATTATATATTTCATACAATTGAAATATGTTGCAAAAATTATATATATTCATAAATAATTAATCTAAAAAACAATTTAAATATGAAAACTTAATAAATGAAAAAAGTTTAATTGCATACCTCAAAACTTTTTTTTTTTTAACAAATTTAACTGCCCAGTAAAAAAAAAATACACTAATAGCAAATTGCACTCAAACCTCACGGTTACTATTTTTCAAATCATGAATATACCCCAGCATCCAAAACTTGCTTGGAAAAGAATTCCAAGCAGCGTAGGCGTAAAACAAAACAAGTTCTTACGACAAGTCAACAAACCAACTCACCGGGGCCCACTAACACGGTGGCGTAAACAAAAACAAGCGTTTCATAACATTATTTAAAAGGCGCGTTTTCTTTACTTATACGGTGCGTTTTTTAAAGTTAAAAAAAAGTCCCTTCCTTCTTCTACCTTTGTCTGACCTAATATGCTCATTTCCTAAAGGCCAGAAATTTGAAACAGACCAACAGTGAAAGAAAAAAATGGAGTCGTGAATTCCACTCCTCTTAAGAAATATTTTCCAGTGTAAAGTCGATGCCCCTTGATGAGTGGCTGAGGGTGGGCTGAGAGTGGGCAACCAGAGCATCTGGACGAATTCTACTGGGGTTAGGAGAATTTTTGGGAGGTGAGGGGGGGCATTTGACCCCTCTCGACCCCCCCTCCCTCCGCCCTTGGGCAAACCTTCGAGGTGACGATTGAAAGTGGCCGAATTACTTTATTTACCCATGGAAATGAATATATATATATATATTACAGTAAATATATTTTTGGTTAAATTTGAAGGAGTGAAATCTCTTCTCCCCTACTATGAAGAAAAGATTCGACATAAAACACCAATGATCACGTCACAAATCCTATAAATGGCAAATCTCAGAAGAAGAAAAAAATCCTATAAATGGCAAATTCTTATCTCTGACCTCACAGAGGGATACGATGTGAACCATCTGCGTCCTTTTGCTTTATTACAAATCCTAAAGCGGACGTTGATCCTGTGGGCAAACCAACGTACAATATCGGACACACATTTATCGTGGTCCCAAAAATGGGAGCCAACTGCCAAGAGCCCAGGACTGGATACGACTAGTAGAACGTTTCCTATATTTTTTGGTCGTACATTTTTGAATTGGCTATTTTTTAAATCCACACGTTTTGAAATAAATCCAAACAAACGAACACCGAACAATCATCCTGTTCTCATCTTTATTTTAGTGATTAATAGGCAGATCGGCAATAGCATCATTGTGTGAGATCATGTGATTGCGAAAGTAATACCTGCTTTGAACGCAGCAGAGTTTAATCATGATTTTAAGACTATACATTATTATTTCGGAAGGTGAGATTTGATGCATATAGTAAATGCTGTCAAAAGTAACAAACGAAACTGGTGTAAATATGGACAAATCTTTAAAGATACTAAAAAGGTCTTAAATATGCTAACAATGAAATGAAAGGCGATTTATGCTGCGTAATTGTGTATGCATGTAAGAAATTCATAATTGTATATGTGAATAAAAATATTTTCTTAAAGCTTTGTGCTCTTAGTTGAATGGTGAAGTATGAAATATTTTTCAAGCCAGTGATATATTGAACTTCAAACCAATTCAAGCAAAAGGAAATATTCATTAGTTTTCTTGTTGCATTAGAATCCGTACTGAGGAGATGAACATCAAATCCATACGCACTATACCTTCTACATCTACCTCAAGATTCTAACCACGATCAGCATCTCTAAACGAAGAACTACCAAATGAAAGACTGCATAGAACCCTCTCAAGTTTCCACAGTAGTAAAACATGAAAGAAACAAAATCCAAAACATCATCAAACAATTGCTTCCTCCTCACGGAGCAACATCTGATCAAAGTGCCAGACTCCTGAAAATCCACAACACCAACCAGTTTAGGGACCAGGAAAAAGAGCTTAAGCAACCAGTAAAGAAAATGCAATTCGTGAAGCACATGAGAATGCGTAGACAATAATAAGTTAGTGAAATATGTGACAACAAAGTGGACTTGAGGATCCCTACCATGTCCTTTCCCCACTCTTCTCAGCTGTGCAACATATTCTGAAATTTTCTTGACGGATTCCACCTAGAAAAGAAACACCCATCAGGCCAAAATCATATTAATGAAACTATCGATTCCCCTATATTGAGATTCCCTACAATTCCCTACCAAAGAGGAGGGACAGGAGAAATTGCAGGCCTTACTAGAGGGTACTCCCTGCCCGATTACATGGGGCAAGGGGAATTTCCAGGATCCCAATTGTAGCCGGTCTTACCTAGAGTCTTTCTTCTTATTCAAACATAGGAAAGTTGAGAGAACATTTTGCTTACCTGCTCAGCTAAAAACTCGTTTTCAACAAAATCTGACAACTGCACATCTTTATTTTGCCCAGCAACCTGTTGATCAAAGTCAAGAGCACGAATCAAAAAATTGCACTTGCGTTGGCTCAAACAAAATAAAGCAACGTACATAATAACTCAAACTAAGCAAACAAAAAGGAGCAAGGAAAGATGCATTACGGCGTGCAAATGGAGGAGCTTTTCATTTGTTAGCTTCTCCAAAGACAGTGCCAGCTCCATGGCTGAATCAAGAAAATAGATAACGTTATGTTAAAATTATGTTAAAATATCATTTTCCATTAATACGAGTTTCTAAAATAAGAGTTGATTTAACCATGAACCCGACTCACAAATTTATCCCCATTTTTAATTACAATATTATACGTGTTGTCTCGTTTTACACGAGGGACAGTGCTAAAGTAGTGCCAACTGCCATTTTCACAATATCATGTAAAAACTACAACAGTCCATGGTGCTATATTCAAGTCATTTGTCCACCATACATAAATAGACCATTAAAATACATATCACAAGATCCACATCTGCATGCACATGTTCAAGAGGAAAGATACAATGAGAACATTGTTTAAAACAAAAGTGTAAGAAACCACACTTTGTCTCACTGTTATCCCACTCTGCTAAAAAAACATCTAAGGATTAATTAATGCTACCACGTTGGCAGAGTGAGATAAAAGTAAAATTTCTAACATTCATCTTTTGGTTTTATAAGTACTAAAATATGTGAAAATTGAGAACATTCAGCAATGCTAGAAACCATACTAAACCACACTTTTTTCTCACTGCTATCTCACTCCGCTAAAAGAACATCCAAATACTGATTGGCACTACTCACATTAGCACATTTGCAGAGTGAGTAGTGGTGGGATAAAGCTGTGCTTTCTAGTGTTACTCTTTTGTTTTTACAAGACAAACAAGCAGAGCCCCCCAATAAGAAATGTGATTCACAACTTAAACCAGGCGCATAAAATACCTATTACGCCACCACGTATTGAAATGCATAATTAGAAGAATTGGGATCAATTTGTAGGAGGGTCCAGGGAAAACTCACCATATAACGCATCCCCCTTCTCCTCATGATCGTATTCAGAGGGAGGCATCACTATACATTGCAGCTTCACTCTTCCACCTCGTTTGTTCTGAGCATTTCCCAAAACAAACAAAACCAAAAGTCACATTTAACCCAAAATAAAAATTTGAAAAAAAAAAAAAACAAAAAAGAAGATATAAAAACAGATCAAAGACAACAAAAGTATTAACAATTAAGATGCAGATGTAACATATCAAACACCTGATATTCCATCAATTTCTCCGCATGTCCCCTTTCTTCTTCACTCGATTCTTTAAAAAACCTATTTACAACAAAATCTCGTAACTCAGATTTAACAAAAAATTTCAAGAGACGAATACCAAAAGAAAAATGAGATGTTAAATAAATAGAAAAGAAATGAAAAATAAAAATTACCTGGCAAGACCCTTCAGCGCAACGTTGTCTCTATCAAAGTAGGCAAACAAGGCATGGTAAACGTACGAGACATTGTATTCGACACTGTCATTCCAACAAACAAAAGACTCAAAATCAGAATGAGCAAACAAGCGAATCACAATAAACAAAACCACCCAATGAATTCACAAAACATGTAAAAGATTCAAAGCGATGAAATCCAAACAAAAATCCCACTTGATTTGCTCGTTAACCGCGGCCTCGACCTCGTCACAGTACTTATGGCGAGCGAGAGAGACCTGAGGAACGGAGGGGACGAGATCGAGCTCCTTCTTGACCTCCTCGAAGGGCTCGAACACGACACCGGTGAGCGGTCGGCTATTCGCACCCTTCGAAGCTGCGCAGATAACAGAGCGGCTATCTTTCTTGGCCGAAGAAAATCGGAGACTCGAAGCCAAAGAAGCCGAAGAGTTCAGAGGAGAAACTGAACACGAAGACGGTGATGAAACAGAGAAAAACAGAGGACCCAGAGCCTCTCCACGAGGTGGGTTCAAAAGAGAGAAAGCTGGAGCGGCCTTAAGAAGCATGGTGTTAAAAAAACAGAGCAAATACAGAGAATTTCAAGAACCAGAGGAAATGAGAAATGGAGCGTGTGGTGATGAGGTGACGGTGGAAGAGGGCGATATAAATGGGCAGTTGAGCATTGGTGTGGGCCATTGGATTCGGAGACACGTGGGCGGTGGAGATTGAGAAGTGGAGGTGGGCGCGTGGCGTACTCGTGGTCTGTCTAGCTGTGCAATCTGGAATCCAAGAAATATCTGGAATTTGGGTCCAGGTTCAGCGTGTGGGATAATTGTTGGCCATAAATCAATACGGGTTCTTTTTGGTAGCTATCATGTGTCCCAAAAAGAAGACAAAAGGGTCGGGAATCTTTTAGGCTTTTTGATTAATCGGTGACGAGACGAGTATAAGTAGGATTTTTATTCTCTTTTTATAGAATTTTTATTGAGCTTTTCAAATAAAAATTAAATCTAAAGAAATTTTTTTAATTTTTTTTTAATTTGGAGATCCACCTTTTTTTTTTTAATTAGTTCTTTTTTTTTTTTTTTGATTCTTGGTAGATAAGAGAGAAAATAAATGAATATATAAGATTAAAAAACTAAATAGCGTTAGGTGGGTTTGGTAAACTCTTTCAGAGTTTTTTTTTTTTAAAAAAAAATCATAATAATAAGCGATTGATACAATATAAAATATAAAGAATATTGTAAATTTTTTGTAAGGAAAAGTAAAAATTTTATATTTTTTTATGGGAATAGTAATAAAAAATTATTGATGTGATATAAATTTTTTTTAAAAAAAAGAAAAATTATTAAAAAGTAATCGATGAAATATAAAAAGTGCAGTGAATTTTTTTTAGAGAAATAATGGGAGGCGAAGAAAAGATGTTGCCAAACCTAGTAGTTAACTTTTTTGCTCATAATATTTGTAGAGCTTTGTTGACAAAAGTTAAAACTTTAAATGTAGTAGAGAACTTGTTAAATGGTCATTTTTGTGAGTTTTCTCAAATTTTTAGAAAAATGCTAAATTTAAAGAGTTCAATAGGAATAGTGTTGAACTAAAATTAAATGGTAATCTTTTAAAAACCACGTCACTATTAGAACGGTAAAAGGATAAAAGTCCTACATTACTCAAGTGGCCTAGATGCTTAATTGTGTACTTAGCTTTGTGATAGAAAATTTATAAAAAATGCTACTCTTTAAACTTATTTTATATTGGTTGAAATTGCCTATTTTAAGTAATTTTTTATATCAATCACTTAAAAAACAAAAAGCCACTTAAAATATGTTAGTAAACTAATATAAAATGAGCGTGAATAGAAGTATTACTCAAAAAATTATATACCTAGCATTTTTCATGGTTTTAAGCTCTAAAGTTTTCTTGAATTTGGGTATAAACAATTTCTTTTAATTAGCCTATCAAATTGATATTTATCCTTTAAGCATATACATATACACAATCAATTTTATTAAAAATGCATATAAAAATTACATATTTTAATAAATTAAATTTCAAAATTTTTTTCCTACTCTACTTAAAAGAAAACTTTTTCCCCGTCCATCCTAGTTAGGGCTTGCATGATGACTCGTAACTGCTATAAAATAATTATGATTGTGGCTAAAGGACCCTAGAGGAGCTCCGATTTTCCACCAAAATAGAGCATTACGGCCATGGAATAATTGGTGAAAGGTAGATATCTTATCAAAGAACTCGTTAAACTTTAATTTATAATGTTTTTTTTTTTTTGGAAACCGCCGCCCATCATCTACCCACCCCCATCTCCCCATCGACAAAAGAAAGAAACAAAGTTCTACACCTTGGTCCATAATAGAGGAATTTCAGACCTATAATTTAGTTACAATTTGTCCTTTGTGCATGATTAAGTTCAACTGAAGGCTGAAGGGCCCAAAAACTTGCGGTCTAAATAGTTCAATAAGGACTCATACACACCCTCACCAAAATACCACCTCCGGTTGATTATAGACCCCGCCAGCTTATGTAACAGACTCTTCATGCCATGTGCCTCCTCCCCTAATAAACCTAGGGAGGAATATTTACGTTAGTAACAAACTATTGACAAAAATTCTTAAAGGGGAGGGCAAGCCACCGATGCCTAAAAGGGAGGGTAATATAAATGTTAGAGAAATAATATATAAATTTTTAAAAAATAATATTTAAATATAATAGTGAAAGTTGATAGTTAAAATGATAATGCGGATAGAAATACATTAAAAAAGTAAAAAGTAAAAATAAAAAAATATCATTTTTAATTATTTTTAATTATTTTGACTAATAAAATCTAATGAGATTAGTGAGAATGCTATAAGATGATATACATGGAAGTCAAATCTACAATTAGAATATTCAAGAGCTCACTTGATGATGAAACTCAATTCATACATGTATTTTCTTTGGGATGAATATCTGATAATTTTATGTGCAAGTGGGGATAATCGGTACAAATTTTTCACTGTGACGACAAGGACCGAAGATAAGATGGAAAAGAACAGCAATGCTTCAAATATATTAAAATATGAAATGATTGAACTAAAGCAAATCCGTGACAAGATTTTCGTTGCTATCTAGACAGGTGTCCTTTCATTAGCATAAAACACCAAACACAAAGTAACAATCTAGAAGGTGAGACACTTCAAAAAAATAAATAAAATAAATGACCGACAAGGTTGTCATTTAAATTGGATATGAAGTCCTCCCTGTAACCTTTTTTTTTTTTTCTATTCAAATAGAAAAAAAAAAAATAATGAAGAATTGTTTTTTTAAGGGATTTTAAAAAAATTGGTATATTAAATTGATATTTGTCTAAAATATATGTGTTTCTTATATGTATTTTTTATTATTATATGCATTATTGATGAATTATGCGATTCTAAATACATGTATGAGAATTACATATATTTTGTATACAAATCAATTTAATAGATTTAATTGGAAAAATTTCTTCTGAGAATTACTGCAACCAAAAGGACTTTATGGGCATTTGCAGAGAGCATGCGGGGGAAAAGAAAAACCTTATCAAGAGTGAATCTTTTAAAGCGTCTTGAGTGCTAATTGAACCGATCGGATGGTGATGTTAGTGCAATCGTGCGTTGTTTTAGAGTTCAACTTTTGTTTTTTGTTTTTTATAGGAGAAACCAAATTTAGTTCCTATTTCAATTTAATATCTGAATTTTCAATTTTAACAATTAAAATCTCTAGATTTTCTTCTTTTTGCAGATTCCTCGGTTTGGTCTGCTAAGGATGGGTTCAATTCATTGCATTGTAGTGCATCATCAAGGCAGGCTCAGCTCTTTGGCCCAGAAAAATTACTGCACAAAAGGATAGGGGCTTTGCTTCCTGTAATATTCTTATTGGGCTCAGGCTACCGCAGAAAAAGGAAGTTTTATGGAACCTCAGCTAAAACTTTGCAACTACTTGAGCAAAAGTGCTGACACCAAACCTAGCCCACCAGTTCCCATGCGTTGGCTCCCCTGAACTGATAAGCCCATTTGAAGCCCAGATTAATTCTGCCTCTACGCACTTCATAAAAGTGACTCTATTGGTGGATCATATCCTCTCCATTTCAAGTAAATGAGAGAGTGAATCCATTTTATGGCCTATATTGAATTTTATATATATATATATATATATATATATTATATATATATATATATATGGTCCCATTATTCAAAATTTTAAATAGCATAGCATCATGTCTGTTGTAGATGTAATAAAACCAAATATTAACCGTAAAACTGATTATCTCCATTTCATGAACTGCATTTTAAATTCATGCTCTCTTTTTTAAATTGATCATCCTAGGGTTATAGATTGTCCAATTGATATGTTCCAGTAAGGATGATAATTTTTTATACAATTTGTGAACCCGATACGAACCCAATACGAAATTAACGAATTAGGGTTGAGGAATTCGACCCGATTTATTAATTGAGTCAGGTTATAGTTGACTTATATAATTTTATATTTATGCTTCGACACAATTTGAATCCAACTCAGGACATTCTAGGCTAAAGATTTTTGACATGATCTACAAATTCAACATGAAATTAATGAGTTAGAGTTGAAAGGTTTGATCTGTTTAATTAAATGGGTTGGGTTAGGTTGACCTATATAGTCTTTTACTCATATCTCGACATGACCTTAACCCGTTACACAAACACGAATTGTCACCTCTATAACAGTTTCGATCGTCCATATTCTCTCTTTTTCTCCATAAATAATTTTATTTAAGTCTCATTGAGGCCCAACACTTGAAAGAATAAATATACAAAGCCCAGAACATGTAGGCATGCCAGAAGTAATGTTCATCATAAAATCTAAGCCCATAATGGGAATAAAAGGTTTGGGCCTTTCGTTTGCCAGTAGAATTTGATGAGCGGATTGGGCTTTTGAAAAAAAAAAAAAAAAAAAAAAACAGACAAGGTAACTTTTAAAAGAAAGAAAAATAAGTACCATGCCAAGATATGACCTTAGCGTAACAACCTATTTAGCAGCCAGATTTCCAATGTCGAAAGCAAATATATAAAAAACAATACAGTATTTCTGGTTTTTTTTTTGTGTTGCGGGGCATTAATGATAAAAAAAAACCATGCGTCTCGAAAATGAATCTTCATCCCACGATGCTCATTAAATGTCCGCGTTGGAGGCCTCATGTTTTTCCTTCTAAAGCGGTGAAGATGTCTGTTTTTCCCTCTATAATTTATTGTCTTAAAGTTGATAAATTCACAGAAACCAAACAAAGAACAAGGTTCTTACCACCCCCTTGTTTAATTACACGGTCTCAAAACAGAATATGGTGACAAAGCCCATTGCTCGGGCCACTCAATTTCATGTTTTGCTCGCAATTAATGCTAATCAGAGGCATCAATAAGCAAGGACTAAAAAAATACGGAAAGGGATTCTCTCCATCTATTTTATAGTGAGTTAGTGACAGGATAAGATCCTTGGACCATTTTATTGTATAAATTTTATTTTGTTGTATTTAACAGTATATACAGTCTTACATTATTTAAAAAACTTAAATAACATGATAATATATTTATCATATGACAACATACATTATTAAATATGTGAAATGTATATATTTATCGAAATTGAAATAATCCTAATCTACAGTTTACATGTGTCATTTTATTTAAAAATTTAAATGATGTAGTAACATATACACCATTAAATATATAAAATTTAATTTAAATCATAAATATATTTTTTTATCATTTTCATTTGAAATGGAGAGGCTGATCCAATCAAAATGGGCTAACAAAAAATATGGTAAATACCAAAAAGGAATGTTGATTAATGATAAGGCCATTCCCCCTCACTTGACAAGGATTATTTCAATTATTTTATGGTTAGGATTTTATTATGTTGTATCAACGGTGTATATAACGTTACATTATTTAAATTTTTTTAAATAATATGATAATATATTTACCACGCAACATCATATATACTATTAAATACAACAAATTAAAATAATGACTCCTCTTATTTTAAGTAGAATGGAGAACATCACTATCCTATTCCAGCATGACCTCGAGGATCAATAGAAGAAGTTAAAGGAGGGCCCAAATCACTCCTTAATAAACACCAATGAAAACTTGGAATCGTGAGACCAACATACAAGAAAAAGAGAACTGTTTTATTTTGAAAGAAGGAAAAGAAGCTTGGAATCATGTGATGGGCAATTAATGCAGGAAACTCCTAGAAATTTCAATACTAATCTAATCTCCCTCGAAATGGGTTTCATTTTCTAACAATCTCTACAGCTTCACATGTCAGGATCTCATTAATTTCTTGGTGGGGTGTTGTCTTTGTCTCTAATTAGCATAATTTAATAATTTTTTGCTGAATTAGCATGTAAACTAGATAACAATTTCTTATTGTCTGTTCATCAATCCAAGGATAACTAATCATATCACGGTTGCAAGGGAAGGAATCCTTAGCAATTTATTATTTGAATCGTTAGCAATTAAAATACTAAATATGAGATCGACTCTGTGAAGCTAATATGCCCAAACAAGTGGACGGATAGTCCAAACTTATTTGAAATTTTAAAATCGTCCGCCTCATTTTATAATTTTATTTAAAAAAATATATATATTTTTTCATATGTGCTTATGTAAGAATGATTATGCTGTCACTATCCATTTAAATTATGTATTACTTCTATCTTTAAACATTATTGTGGCAAGTTAAGACTACGAACTATTTCTTTGCTGACCAGCCCAAATTCCATCCGATGACAATAGAATGAAACTCACGGGATCACTTTCCGTTCAACTACTGACCACGCAAAAGAACATAATATAGGAATAAAATCTACATATTTCTGATCCTTTATTAGGTTACAATTTATTTGATATGCAGATTTTAAAAATAGTAATTAAATAATTAAATTTACATTTTTATTAATTTAACATTTTAAAATAAAAAATAATTTAATAAAGTATCAAAACAAAGATCGTAAATTTAAATTTACCTCTCATTAGGATAGGCTGCACTTCCGCCAATGAATTGCAACTAATCCTGATCCCAAAGGGTAGGTGGTCTCTAAAAGTTTAGAATAGATGAGAGATATTAAAGTCTGATCATACAATTAGTGGTGTAACTGAGTCAATAAGAAATCAGCCAACTATTTTGAGGCCTCGATCATCCCTGTGCAGCACCAGATTAGGCCGTATCTAAGTTCCAATTCTATAATTATTGATTTATTATATAATGGATATATAATGACCCTTGCTTGAACTATTTAATGATTGGGGTCAAACGAGAGCAAGGGAGAGAGAGATTGCGTTTATGTATATTTCACGTGAATGTTTGTTAGACCTACAAGCATTCAATTTTGATGTGGGTCATAATTAAACAGGGGTGGAACTAGAAAAATAGTTTTGGGGTCTAAAGCTAAAAAAAAAAAAAAAATGAAAATTTTGAACTAAAAATTAATTTTGGGGGGTCTATGTCATAAAAACACCTCAAATTTAAAAGAAATTTTAAATTTTGTGGTATTTTTAAAATTTTAGAGAGGTCCAGAACCCCCCAAGGCTAGGGGTGGTTCCACCCGTAGTCATAAAGTCAAACTTTGCTATTGCAACTGCCATCTTGGGCGATTACTGTGAAAATATCCTTGCGGCTTGCTTTGAGTGTTTTTCGTCCTCGGAAGCTAACCAAGGTGAAGCAAATGCCACCCTTCTTACGGTTCATCTCGCCTCTCATTTTGGAAGCACCTCCATCATTATAAAAGGTGATTTCCTGACCATAATTCTCGCCATCTACTCTCTTTTAGTTGTCTCAGATTGGGCCTCAGCTCTTATCCTTACTTACACAAACCAGTAGCTCATCTCTTTACTATGCATATCATGTTGCTAAATGGATCGCTTCGAACTCTGTGTTTGAAAACATTCTCAACTATTCTCTTATTCTTTTCTCTTTAAGAATTAGAAGTGAAAAAGACCTCTCATTTGTAGCACTCTTTTCCCCCTTTGAATAGAAGAAAAAAAAAAGTTGAGCCCCTTCTTTGGTACTCGTTAGGGCTTCTCGTATATAATTTACAACATGGTGCTGGGAGCCCCTTTTTTCTAACATTTGCTGCTAAAATTATTGACCCTTCTAACAACAAATTATTATAAATCCCAATCCCCAACCCTCACCCTAGGAGCAACACACCCATGTTCACATCCAAGCACTCCCCTATATGTAGAAGGGTCAAAGGAGAACGTGGAAGCCATAAAAAATATGACGCTTTGGCGGCGTGTCACAACCACAACAGTGGTTGTGGTCGTTGTTGTTTTTGTTTTTTTCTCACCTTCTTGTCTAACGTTGATCCTAGCTATTCAGAATTGGGGTTACTCGTAACAATAGAAAATATGATGCATAACAAAGAACATAATCATAAAATAACGTCTTGAATTCTTTCAGGTAGGGGTGGCGATTTGTATTCGTGTTGTGTCGATGCATTCTTAAAATATTATGTCTTAAATGTCGTATGTGGGCTTTAGATTATGTCAAAATATGACTATAAAAATATATAAGTCAATTTAAACCGACCCATTTAATTAAACGAATCAAATCACTTGATTTTAATATGTTAATTTTGTATTAATTTATATCGAATGCGAAATGGACGAGTTAGAAGGAGAAGACACCATTCACATTTTGGAAAACCTAAACAACAATCACTAGAAGATTTCAGCAGCATAATTAATGGCATATTCGATCACCAGTTGATCGATAGCACGCTTGCTTAAATAGAACAAATTAAGCAACATGACCTGAACCTTGTCCAGTGAGTCAACACATATAACATTATGTAGACATGCAACATTTTCTACTATTATTAATAAATTTAGGGAGTGGGGTGGGGGGATCCATTTCTGGACCCACTTATATTTGGAGCCGACCCCAAGTTACAAGAAAGAGTGGAAAATGTCCAATTTGAGTACAGTGAGCAAAATAAAAATTATATCAACATTTGCAATAAGACAAGCAAGCATGATGCTTCCAGAATTACTTGGGTGCCCTAAGAATCCTTTGGAATTACCTGTCTCTGCTTCAACCTGGAGTGTGCCCATTGGTTTGATCTAGAACGTGTTTTTTTTTTTTGTAAGTGATCTATAACGTTCTTGAGGAGTGAAGAAAAAACCCTTGATACTGGAGTACTAATTTCCCATTTTTTTAATGCGTAGTTAGGATTAATAATGTTGTTAAACAGTTAAGTGTGTTTGATCTAGAGCACACGTTCTCAGCTATTATAAATATAGACACTCCAATCTCATTCTCTCCAAGCTCTGTTCTTAGTCACCTTCCCAGCATATTTTCCTCTTTTCTTCCTCGCTTTTCCTTTCACTACCACATACAGTTCTTCTCAGAAGTTATTCAGAAACAAAAAATGGTTGGGAATTCCCCATGCGCTTCCTGCAAGTTGCTGAGGCGCCGATGCGCCAAAGACTGCATTTTCTCCCCTTACTTCCCGTCTGATGATCCCCACAAGTTTGCCATTGTTCACAAGGTCTTTGGTGCTAGCAACGTTAGCAAAATGTTGCAGGTCTCTCTCTCTCTTCCCACACGCATTCATTTCCAAAAGTACCATGAAACTTTTTTTGTTTTTGTTTTAATAAATGGGGTATTTGAGTTTTCACCCGATTAGATCCTGGGACACCGTACAAAACGCTTCCTTTACACGGGTCAAGTAAAATTTGAGCTTTCACCCGCAAGCATACCACAATGAATCATTTGCACCAAGGAAAGTTGAACATTAGACTACACTCAAGTGACTTTCCACTATAGCCAACTATTTGGGGTTAAAAGTGCTATGAAACTTTCCCATTGGGAACCCCTATTTTTCTAAACTTTGTTGTCCTTAATTTCCCTTATTGTTTCTCAAAAACCAAGGCAATTGTTTATGATTAGTATGATGTGGTGCAGGAGCTTCCGGTTCAGCAGAGGGCAGACGCAGTGAGCAGTCTAGTTTACGAGGCAAACGCAAGAGTGAGAGACCCTGTTTACGGGTGTGTTGGAGCCATATCTTACCTGCAAAACCAGGTCTCACAGCTACAAATGCAGCTAGCAGTGGCTCAAGCAGAGATACTCTGCGTCCAGATGCAGCAGGAGCCAGCCATGCCAACCACTCAGATGGACCCAGATGACAAATCATACTTTCTCCACGATAACCTCCCTCAGTACTTTAATTTTGCCTCCTCTAGCAATGTAATTCATGACTCTCTCAAGAGAGAGAGCATTTTTGGACATGACATGGTTTCTTAATAAAACTGTTTCCACCTTTTGGGCTTTTCTTAGACACAATTTTATAATATGAAAGAGGGAGAGGTGTTTGTACTCTGTTTCTGGTTAAACAAATGATCAGACTTTTAATAATGAGACATCGGATGGTAGCTTGAAACAATGGTAAGATGATGGAGTCAACTCTAGCATGTGAAAGAACTGAAGTAGAGTTTTCTTAGAAACTTGTTAAACAAATCAAGGTGCTCTTAGTTTATTTGTCTTGTGTCGGTGGCTTTTCATAAAAATATCAAACATAAATTCTTGTAAGTAATTATATAGTGATCATCAACCGTGTGTAGAGGGACTTTTTTTGTGCATTCTAACAAGAAGGATATATAATAAGCCAAATATGAGAAAATTTCAAGGACCTCAATCCCTATTCCTACAGGACAAGGGCACCCTCACCTAAAATAAGAAGCCTCCATGTTTGGGAACATGAGTTGGAATTGGACAACTCACTCTGTTCGTTTCTATTTGGGTAAAGATAGCACCATCTCCAATTTTCACTTCAAAGAGCTAGATCCTCATACACGAAGGAAAGGAGGATCCTCCTCTTTGGAGAAGGGTATGTGAGTAGGGAAGTCTTACGCAAGCAGAGGCCTCGTATCGGCAATTTTTGATACGATATGTGAACTCGATTTATACAAAATTAATAAATTAGAATTAAGAGGTTCAACTTGTTTAATTAAATTGGTTAAGTTATGGTTGATTTATATAGTCTTATATCTATACTTTGATACGACCTAAACTCAACACGCGATATAAATGCTAACAATTTTTTACACGATTTGTAAACCCAACACGAACTTAATACGAAATTAACGAGTTAAAATTAAGGAGTTTGATATATTTAGTTAAATGGGTCAAATTATTATTGATTTATATAGTTTTATACACATACTTTAATACAATCTAGACTCTACACAAACACAAGTTAACACCCTTAAGAAGGATCACCCGAGCATGGGCTTGCGGCTTAGACAGGAGGGCTAGATAATTGCCACTCGTCTTTGAACAACAAATGGCAAGCGGTAATTGTAAACATCAGCCAGGCTGACGCACTGTAGCATTAGCCAGGCTGATGCTAATCGGGACTCAATGGCAAGTGATCCACTTAAATATACCCATTAAGGGTAAACATTGAGATTCATAATTACCAAAATCTTTTATTATAATTCTCACACCTTTCCCAAAATGCTCATGGAATGAAACTTTTTCCGCAGAAATGACATGAATATGATACAATTTAGGTGTTTAACAGCATTTAAACTGTAGTTTTTTAAGAGTTGAGATTTGATAAGACAATACCTTTCTTTGTCAAAATGATTGTGAAATGAACCGTTGCAATATTCTCATTGGCCTACAGTCCCTGCTTTCACTTCCCACGTCTCACTCACTTAATTATATAATAATTATTCTAGTAACAAACAATCCTTCTAGTCTTGAAAAAAGAGGAAAAGCACAAAATTCATCTACCACCCTCCATCTCAGACGAAACCGAATCTTTCGTCAATTTTGCTAACCGAACAAGTAGTAATTTAGACTATAAATTAGTGAATTTTTATAGACTTATATATATCTAAATGATAGGAATTTTTTTCAATTTAAATTGAAGAAAATTTTATTTAATTTATTTTATTGTATGACAGATGTCATTTATTAATATTGAGTTCCTTAAAACTCAACTCAATGTTTGAGTTAATGACTATTAAGTTTTAAGAAACTCAATATTAATAAATGACACTAATCATATATTAGTATAAGTTGAATTAAATTTTTTTTAACCTTAATCGGAAGAAATTAATGTTTATATCTAAATAGGCATATGAAGAGTTTAAAATTTATTTAGATGGATAAATTTTATATTAACTCTTTTATATTTATTATTTAAATTGTTAACCGTCCAAGCAACAAAATAAAAATAGATAAAAATCTATTTCCAAATCACATGATCAGCTTCTTCTAGCTCGTTCACGTGGGGGGTTGGTGCAAGAAACTGCTCAGTTCATGGGAAGTATAAAAGAGGACAGATTGATTTTATTTCGAAGTATAATATAGATATATGTACTTTTTCCTCAATCCATCTCTCAATACAATTATACGTCGAATCAAAGTAATATTTTATAGGCTAAAAAAACGAAAAAAAAAAAAAAAAAAAAAAGGCAACAACTGACTTAAGATTCCTGATTTGCCTTGTTTAACGTGGAAGCATTTCCCAAGTCAAACTTAAGAGCTTTTCTTCTTCTATCCCCAATCAAATCCTCCTTTTTTTTGTGTCTGTATCTAGCTGTGTATGGTTGTCCGATCATTTCATCATAACCCAATGAATGCTTGTCAAACTTTCATATTAGTTAGTGTGTTTCTTTGAACTTCCACTGAGATTATGTTTGTTTGTAATGGAATTATTTCAAAGTTAAATACTTCATATTTTAATAGTTGTGCCCCTCAGTTTAGCCATATTTCTATTTAATGTCGTCCTCAATTCTTTCTCAGGTCATAATCAAAGCTTTAACTTAAGTGCATGTCATATATAATGAATGTATGAATAATCCATGAGTAATTCTAAAACACTAAAAACTTCTTTTGATGAAAATTAATGATGTTTATTATGGGTGGGGTATTGATGTAGTGGTTGCAACCGATACACGTCATTACATTATACATATTGTAATTGTGATTTCAAATTAATGCAAGTGCAAGTTGACATGTCCAGAGACATTATGCAGCACCTACTCGATTCTCATTGCAATGGACATGGATCCTCTGAAATTTCTTGTCCAGAAGATAGGGCAAATTGTAGAGGGCCTAAGTGGGGGGTAAGGATCTCATACAATTTTAAAAAAATTTAAGTCTTTTTTTTTTTTATCAAATTTCTTGAAAAATGCTATTTATTAAAAAGATGGCATAAATTCACCTAAATAGCATTTTTTAAGCCATTTGATATAAAGAATGAAATAAATTTACATAATTTTATAATTTACAATTTCTTTAAAATTGTAGAAAATCTTGATCCGAGGGAGTCTCCATAGACACTTCTCACAGGAACATGATCCTCTCAGATTTTTGAAAATCTGAGATTCTCAGATTTTGAAATTTGAACCCTCCATTTCATTTGAAGGTCAAAATATAAGATTCTCAGATTTTCTACGGTTTTCTCTTTTCTTTTCTTTTCCAGGAAATGGTTTGAGGAAGAAGAAGAGACATGCCTCGGAAGAATAACAGTTTTTATTTTATTTTATTTTTTTAGGAGGGAAAACACAATTAATTAGTCTTGGTAAAATAAAATAACCTAGAAGGTGTTTTGACTCTCATATGAAATAGAGGGTTTAAATTTAAAAATTTGAGAATTTCATATTTTCAAAAATCTGAAGAATCTTGGTCCCTTCTCACATCTCTTGTTCAAAAGTAAAGGACAGAAGAAATTTTTTTGAAATCTTCAATTGTAGGGGATTCCGATCCCATTGCAATGTAGGAATTAATTATTGCAAATGACATTCTACGAAATTCAGCTAGAAAGTTGTCCCAATTTGGTGTAGTACACGAAACTTCTACGTTCGATGAAATTGGAGAGAGAATTTACTGGTCAAATGTTGAAAATACATACCAAGAAGGGAGAAAAGATTAATATTAAGTTACATAACAAGACGAAGGCATTTTCCTACTATCTATCAACCTCGATGTTTGCCTCCTTTTGGAGACAAGAATGAGATAGTGGGGAGCCTTATTTTTTTATCTTTGAGGGCTCGAGATAATGCTTCCAAACAAAGGTGGTTTGGATTTCAAATACCATTCCCTCTTTTAGATATCTTCATCTTTCTTCTTTTCCCCAATCACTTGGGGGCAACCTTGCTTCACTGCCAAAAATGCCAAAGTGATTGATGGGGTTAACCATCACTTACTTTTTGATATTTGTTAACGATTTTGTTTTCTATTTTCAATGTAAAAATATTAACAAACATTGTAAAAAACAAAACATGAAAAATATTGTCATATTTATGTCATGTTAAAAGATTTTCTCAAAACAAAAAAAGACAAAAAAAAAAACCCATCAAAACGCATTATCAAACATTTTACTTTTAAGTGAAATTTATTGATTTATTTATTTTTGTGTATACTCTTTGGTGGAGTTATCAAGGAGCATCATTAGGTCTCAGTCAATATGATTAGATAATAATGCTCCCCTTATAACCTTGTTTTCAAGTTCATGGAAGCCCAGTTTCCAAATGTCAGTTTTAGTTTATTCATTATTACATAAAAGAATGCACCATTTTGCACATATTTCCAACCGACCCACCCCACCTTCTTCTAAAAAATTATATTCAGTTTTCTTCAACATTTTTATATTCATCGCACCCTAGACAGGATAGTGGAGTAGAACTATGAATCGTTTGACCCCAAAACCGGCTCACTTCTGAACAAGAATCTGGAATTAATAACTTTGTTTGACACTTCTACTAACATTCCAAATGTTTGACTATAATTTTTTTCTCCAATTTTTTGTTGCCCTTTTTCAGATTATCCTCATGGAAAAAGTAGGACTTTTTAACACTCAAAATAATGGGCTTGACTTACAAAATAATAATAATAATAATAGGTTTTGATTTGTGTTTTGTATTTATATGCACAAAACTCAAGTTAGGATGTTACGTGTTTTTAATTATTGATGTAACTTTACACTATAACACCCTAGCTTGAATCCTGTTTTTAATTATTGATGTAACTTTACACTATAACACCTTAGCTTGAATCCTGTTTTTAATTATTGATGATGTAACTTTACACTATAACACCCTAGCTTGAATCCTGTTTTTAATTATTGATGTAACTTTACACTATAACACCCTAGCTTAAATCCTGTACGCACGTCATACTGGACGCAAGCCTTACTTCAAAATAAGAGAGTAAAATGAAAAGAAAAAGAAAAAAAATCCAAGAGTAAAATCATGTCTTGAACTAAATCTTTGTTAATTAGGTCCACGTGTGCGGAGGGATTGATAATTTGGGTGCCAATCGGATGAGACTTTGGTGCTGTAAAAGTAATTAAAGCACCTATGCTCAAAGGCTGGAATTTGATTTCAATTCCTTTTCCATGAACTTGGGTGTTTTCCACGTGCCAAAAACAGAATATGCACCAATTCAATTGTCCAGTTGCGTTAACTTGTATTTACAGCATGTCTGAGAATTAAAAGTTAAAAAGAGTCCATTAAAAGTACATGAGAAAAGGGAAAAATTTATAATTAGGTAGGATTCCCTTCTTTTCTTTTTCATACCACATGAAAAGAAAGCCAAAAAGACGTGTTAAATAAATACAAATTACCAGCAGTTTAATCATCCTGGCTTCTAATTACTAATGTGATTGAATCCTATTTGCAGTGAATACCAGCTACATTAGGATATTAATTAAATAAAGAAATCAACACTTTTCTTTTGATTTAAACTTTTTGGACAACTGGTAATTTAACATCATATAATATAAGAAGAAAAGTCTTGAAACAACTGGTGATTTACCAAGCAAAACTCAATCACCATAATGTCACCTCTAAAAACATACACCTGCTAAAGATGCAAAAGCATTGGTAAACATCATCCAGTGAATGTCAATTTTATTATAATCTGGGTGACAGACAATTCTTATTACAATCTACTTTTATTGACACTTTATCGTCATGCTACAACACTAGCCAGAGACAAGAGGCTTCACTTACTATTCTTCCTTGAAAAGGGGAAAGAAAAAAAATAGTAATACACAAAAGAAAGGGTAAAAAAAAAAAAGCAATAATCTTAAGGACCTTCAGCATCAATTGAGAAAGTTGGAGAATCATCCAATTTCTGGCAAGTCCCATCAGCAGCGCACACTTGAACAATGAATTTGAGACTAGAAGTTCCACCAGGAACTGCAAGATCAGACACATAAAAAGCTTCCACATATGCTGTTCCAAGATACACCTGCGCCTCTTCTAGTATTTCATCTTGATTGCCAACCACCTGTTTTGCTAGTTTTTTGACATAGATTTTGTAGTTTGGGAATGCAACAGTATTAGTTCCATTTTTCAGTTTCCAAACAATTTTCGCACTAAGGGTCTTGGAACCTTGTGAACCAGAAGTCCATTTGATAAATTCACCCTCAACAAGCCACGAGGAAGAGGGTGGAAAATCTGAGTTCTTTTCAGAAAAAGTTTTAATAGTGATATGACCAAGTATTGCAAGATATTCTACTGGACTGCGAGCTTGTCTCATTTCATTGAGTTTATGCTTTGACCAGAAGCACACAGCATGGATTTCTGTTAATGTGTATTGGTTCATTGAGATGCTGGCCTCCTGTATGATCCATCCTGGGACAGTTCCTGGCTTTTCAAGCCGGCGTGTTGTAATTACTTTACTGAATTTGCTTGAGAATTGGTTCACTCCCCATGGTGCAAGAAGTATTGACGTGCTTTCATTCAGTGCAGAAGAGAAAGAAAGAGAAAGGCCCAGTTGAGAGTCCCCCTCTGATTTCACCTGCATCAACGTGGAGTTCACGGTTGAGCTATGTGCAAGTACAAAAGCAGATGGAATATAAAACTTATCTGTGATCAGTTGGGGTATAGTTTTTGTAATGCATGCAATATGTTGTAAAATTCAGGGCTTGTTTGCTAATACTTTTTAGAATGTGCTTTTTGCTTTTTGATTGTGATGTGACATAAAAGTGAAAATAATTTTGACTGTTTTATCTGTTGAGTTGTTTGTTAATGCTACTAAAAAGCAAAAGGCAGTCCTAAAAAACATTAGCAAACAAGCCCTCATCTTTGCTAGCACGCATAGACAGTTCAATTAAGAGTTGGATTAGTCTGCTGTTATCAAAAGCTTTTCCCAGGCTAAAGAAATATCAAAAGGGCATCAATCCTAATTATTAAGCTTCACACCAAACTCCTCGGCAACTTTAATACACATAAGAGATAGCTTACAGAGTATGTAAAGTGGATCGGTAAATCCCCCAAAGGAAGTTCTCCATGAAAAAGCCTTCTAGTGGAAAAGGCATTGTCTTCAAGAGTTCCTTTAAATGTGATGTTTCCTCCTCCGCTATAAGATGCTTCCTTAAAACTAGCATACACAAAAATTGATACTTAGTAAATGAATTAATACTAGATTTTAGAAATGGGGAAAAAATAGACCTAGATAAACAGTTGAGTAATGCACCATAGAAGTCGTGTTCATGGGCTAGATACTCAGAAGCTAATGCAAAGAACTTCCACAATTCTAGACATGATTGAGTCATACAGGTATGTGACATATCATACTATTCAGTTGAATCAACATGAATGGAAGACCAACACTTTTTTAAACAAATAAAAGACACATATGAGGATCAAAACTTACTCAACAAGTGTTTGAATAGTGTCTGGAGTAGGCTTATCAGCAAAATCGAGAAAAGGCTGCCACAAGAACAAGAGTCGGAATAAAAAACATGCTAATGAGGCTGACAGGTTCAATTAATAGGAGGACTTCGATTCCATTGAATTGCATAATAGATTAGCCAATCATATCACCTAATTATATCTCTCCATCGCATGTATAGTACAAGAGACAAGTATCTGAAAGTAAACTCGAAAAGCTGCAATAATTTGAGGAGCAGCAACGATGGATTATAATATTGAAATTGTTTTTGGATATTCTTAAATAGTTTGATCCTTGTATGTTCTAAAATTCAAAAGTTTAATCTTATATATTTTCATCAGAGTCTAATGATAATTACTCTTCTATGATTACATCCCATTGGCATTCAAATTCTCCTCTTAACGGCTAGAACAAACACATGACTCTAAAATTTTATATTTACCATGAGTCAACAATATTAAGACTTTATTACAACTGACAATATTAAGACTTTATATTTACCATAATCATATAAATTTTTCATTTAGAAAAAAAAGAAAAGAAAAGAAACCTGAAGTGAGTTTGATTACACAAAGCGCTAGTGGAAAAAAATAGATAAATAAATAAAAGCCAAACCCTATCATACTAAAAGAAAGAAACAACATGTCCATCGAGCGCATACCTGGAAACCTTGGCATGAAATGTTATTCCAGGGATCATCTGATATTTCTGCTCCATCAATTGAAAAATGATAACCATGCCCCTGAACAATAAAAAGTATTCTACATGTCATTTTGACTCTAAGAGTCGTACCCAAGCAATTTGCATATTCTGTTTTCTTTTTTTGTATTTGTTAAACATCCTCATAGAATGTGTATAATTTATATTGTGTATAGCAGTATCATATCATTATGATCTGTGATCTCATTATATGGATCCTATATTTCTATATCTAACAGTGTCAAGGAGAATGGAACAATAACAAAATTTTCTTATAAGGGAATAACTTATTTTATAGAATGCTTTATCTGAAGTTTGAGATGAATATATGTAACATTGTCCCTTATTCTTTTTCTCTGCCATTGTTTTTCTTTTTCTTTTCTTTTTTTTCAATAGATTTCCAATTCTTATGTCATACTAGGAAATTTCATATGCCCTAATGCCTAGAAAATCATACATAAAAATGAAAGAGAAAGAATTTAAAATAGTTGCAACCTGATCAAAATTTGTATAGAATGGCAGTACTTTGGGATAATTTTGTAATATTCCCCATGATTTCTCCACAAGGGCCCACCAACTGCAAAGTCAAAATTATATTTAATGAATCTTGTCAGACTATCGAGGAAGGCTTGCGGGATATAAACTCAATCACGAAGTAGAAATATTAAACTATGAACACATACATTCCACCATTATAAGAAAGATGGGCATTCAGGATGATCAGGTAACTATAGTAGTAAAAATAGAAGGTGATGCTTATAGTATTCGAGTACACCTTATCATAATAGGAGTAAAAGAGCATTGTAGAACAATTTCAAGAAATTTAAGAACTTTTAAGCTTAAAAAAAATGGGAATGGTTGGGTATAAGTGCATGCAAAACTCGTGAAAAGACCGTGGATTCTTCAAAAATGCAATGAGATTAAAGGTGGTATACATATAAAAAAAAATTAAAAATTAAAAAATTAAAAAAAATCTAATGCAGGCCAATACTGGTTAATTTTCAAATATTAGCATTGATTTCATACATATGATGGGAGAAAAGCAACTAAAAAATCTGGACATACCAAGTCTATAATGTCACATCTCACATCATAGCATCAAGATGGGGCAAGTCATTCACGTTTTATCATTCAGGTAATAACCATAAGAGTTTACAAAGAATTCAAGAGGTGAATATTGAAAAATTGATGCCAGCTTTTGTGAATCATAACATAATTAGTTGAGGACAACCTACTTAAAAGCCTCAGAAAGTCAGAATAGTCTGCGTCTGAAAAAAGAAATAAAAAAATCTAATATAGGAAACTCTATAACAAGAGAATTGTATTTACCGATTTTGTGCTGTCTGAAAATCAGGTGGTTCCTTAGTCTCATAAACCCATCCAGGAGCAAATATGGCAGCCGACACATCATCCTTTTTTATCACATTAAGAGCAACATCTGTCTGATGCACAGAGAGTGAATCAACAGGAATTCAAAAGACCAGCCTATAAAAAATATAGATTGAAGCATCTCACAAGATTAATATTAGTCATACATTCCATTGCCCACCACCATAAGTATTCCTTCCAAATACATCAATCCCCATGTAAACATCAAACTTTCTATCACCAGCAACAGCAGCTGAACGCCTTGGATAGTTTTCCTGCGTGTTACAGAACAGTTTTGTTTGGTTTTTTTTTTTTTTCTGTTTCTTTTTGATGGCAATGGAACATTGAAATCAAATTTAGACATGGAAAAAAGAAGAGAAAGCCATACCTGCCATGTATAGTTTACAAATATTCCATCACAAATATCAAAGAAAGGTTTATTCATTTCATTCAGTTGATCTTGCCATCGGAGATCACCATGAATTGTAACACTATCATACCTGCAAAACCAACAATAAACAATCAAAGTACAAGTTTAGACATGATTCACTATATTGGGGAAATACAATTGACTGAGAACATGATATCTCCTAACACTCACCATATCACTAAAGAACCAGGCACTGAGGAATGCATAGACTGGTTTAGATGGTTGACAAATTCTTTCAGATTAGGGATTTGCCCTAAATCCAATTTGACCTCCATATTAATCTGCAAGTGATTCTTATGTCATTTATAGGAAGGGAGTTCAATATATGGGAGTGCCAAAGTCCACCTCAAGATGTTAGCAACTTACATTCTTCCTTATTTGGCCATATCATTTAACGTGTAAGGCATGTAAGCAACAGTGTCAAATATCATAAAAATGCCATTTTCTGTTATGAACTTATAGAAGTTTCTTAGCAAAGAGTTTTAGATATTAAGAATTACACTCGCAATACATTTACAACATTGGTCCTTCATAATTTTTCTTTATTTATTTATTTTTTATCTTACCCTCTCTTCTTAGGACTGATTGGATTTTAAAAAAAATAAAAAAAATCAGCTATCCGTACAATTCAGCTTGAAAACTCAACTTCTTGGTGCATCTGAACTAAATCTGTTTGAGTTTCTAAGTATAATGTATCCACATGTGTGATCATAGCAAGTTCGATAATTTATTGTGAAAATGTACTATTGTTATGACTCATATCGCATAACCACCCTAGGGCATTTAAAATAAAAAACTAGATGAAATAAATTAAGAAAGTATGCAGGTTTAGTAAATATATACCAGCCATCCATCAAAGCCCAGAGCAACAGCAAGCTCTGTCAAGCGCTCGGCATACAAATGAGCAGACTCCTTTGTTGAGAGCAATTTATTGGTGATAACTCTCCCTTCATCCCATTCTGTAATGAAAGTCCCCAGTACCTTATATTCCATAGTCAACCAAGAATCATATATCACAAATCCTTTAGTAATTCGTTCAAACCAACACTCGCCTCAAAAATAAAACAGATCAAACCCTTGCCAATGCAAGCAGAAGTATTAAACAAAGGTGTAAATAGAATACCATAACCAACTTGCCAAATTCTTATATAGGTATTCAAATTTTGACAAAATACTTGCTCAATTCCAAAATTAAACCAATTCTTTTACCTAAATTAACCCAGATTATAACTCATTCCAATCAAGAGTAACACATTTCTACCTCAACTTCACAAAGTCCAAGTACTAACATAACCAACTCAACTCAAAACAACTAATATCCAGCACACGCACAACCAAAAGTGCAATTTAAACCAAATCGCAAAAAAGAAAGTATCGATTATGATTGCGTTTTTAAAAATGTAGAAAAATATGTGTTTTTGAATCGCAGATAATGGGGTGCGTTTTTTAAAGGTCAAACTACAATTCTACCGGGAGCTAAATAGAAAGCCAGAAACATTTTTAGCTACTAACCATGCCAACGCACAAACCCAGAAACATTTAGCTAAAATTAGCAACTAACCATGAAAATTGAAATACCTTAACGCCGTGCCTGTGAGCCGTATTGGTCCAACAGGGAGGGGGAAGCGTGACGAGACTATGCGAAAAGTAGACGAAAACATCGATCAAATGCCAATGCCATATAGCATAGGCCTCGGGATTAGTCCCTCCCTGGACCCACTTATCATCCACATACCCTCCTTGCATGTCGTGGCACACAAGCAATCTACGCCTATTGGGCAACGAAGACGAAGACCCAGATTCAAGAGCAACCGAAGCTCTGTTAAAAGGGTAGTGAAAGGACTTTAAGTAGACCTGGGACTCGAGGTCTTCAAGGGTTTTGATTGGATAGGAGATCGGCACGGAAGGCTGCGTTGGATCAAAGGGTGGAGGAGGTTCGGGTGCAGAGGATTGGGGCTCTGCTTCCGAGGTGGGCTTTGACATTGTGAGGAAGACAAAGAGGTTTTGGAGCTTTCTGTGGATCTCTCTGAGGAGATTTATCAGTGTTCGTGTAACGGGGATTACCCGATGAACAAAAGAACGTGTAGGCGTGAGTGTGTGCCGTAGCGAGTGTAGTACAGTCTTCTTTTTTGTCTGAGATGTATTACAGTGTTCAGTTGAAGGTAGAAGAAGACGTTGATGCGCAGACATGGAGATGTTGCGAAGGAAGTTTGTGGGAGATAGACGTTACAGACATAGAGATGGTGCGAAATGGTGTATTGGGATTCTGGGAAGAAGGAAGCGTGATTGGGGTGAGCACGGCAGACGAAGCTTGACTCCTTGAGCGCAGCTGACTGGGCGTTGGAAGATTGGAATATTTCTGGAATTGCGTTATGAAACAGAGGTTTTAAAGTGAACAAAAAAAAATATATATATTTTTTAAGTTTTTTTCAAAAATTCGTTTTGACTTTTTTAGAGTTAAAAAAAAAAAAAAAAATTCTAATTTAGCATTTTCTATTTTATTTTTTTATTTTAAAAAAATATATGTGAATGTGCCACATAAATAATAATATTACTTGAGAATGTTGAGTAATATTTTTCTTTTACTAAATAGGCCAATTTTTTGTTTCACATAAAAAGCTATTTTGTTGAGCCATATAACAAAAAAATCTTAAAAATTAGGAAAAAGTTCACAAAGACCCTCTGAACTTTCGCGCAATTTGAAGAACCTTCAATCTTTGATTTTTTTTAGTTTCACCCATCGAATTTCTAATTTCTATCAGAAAACCTCCCTCCATCTGTTTTCACTGTTAAAACTTTTTGAAATTCTCAAAATACTCCTCATTTTAAGGTTTAAATTTTTTTTGTTTAAAATACAGGGATATTTTAAAAATTTCAAAAACAATTAATGGTGAAAATAGA
Organism: Betula pendula; assembly: GCA_900184695.1. Classification (NCBI taxonomy): domain Eukaryota; kingdom Viridiplantae; phylum Streptophyta; class Magnoliopsida; order Fagales; family Betulaceae; genus Betula; species Betula pendula. The sequence continues at coordinate 733,791 of FXXK01000116.1, read as the reverse complement.
TGGAATGAGGTCTTCCGATAGAAATTGAAAGTTCGATGGGTAAAATTGAGAAAAATCAAATATTTAAAGGTTCTTCAAATTGCGTGGAAGTTCAGGAGGTCTTTGTAAAATTTTGCATAAAAATTAAAAATGCTCCGCTCAGCAAAATAACCAATAATTTACTGAGTTACTATAGTACTCAATAAATTTACTGACCATTGTAACTCAACAATCATTAATTTTAGGAAAAAAGATAAAATTAATTTTTGTGATTGACTTAAATTATATATTACTTTTTTTAATATAAGAAAAAATTCAAAATTTCATATAATTGGTGAAAACAACTTTGGAACTTGCGACGAAGCCCCATGGTGAGTCGTTTTGGTCCTTTTAGTCTTGGTCGTTGGTTTCATTATTGGTTGGAGCCTTTAACACTTTTGGCATTATATGAAAAGACAAAAAGAGGGTGGTTGATCGAATTGAATGCAATTCATATAGTTAATTGAAGATAATTTTTATTCTCAACATATAATTGCTGTTCGAATTTTATGTAATTTGAACAGCTATACATAATTTTAAATAAACAATAAGTGTTAAGGCTACTCAAACAACCGATACCTGTTACACGAACGCTGATAAATTCTCATAATACATAATGTTAATAATGATTTGGGCCTTAATTTCTTTGAAAATATAACAAAAAAAAAAAAATCAACAAATACCTCTTGCTTATCTCCGTATGCTTAAAAAGCCCTTCAACCTTTAGTGCAACGTGTTGTTTCATTGCTTGCTATTGCTTCCGTTTTCAATGCCCTCTCGCAGGGCCGGCCGGATGTATTTTGGGGTTTAAGACAAAAAGTTTAAATGATATATTTTTTTTAAAAAATTAATATTAATTAAAGATTATATTTTTATTTAAAAATTATTGTTCTCACTTTTAAGGATTTATATTTAAATTTTTTTAAAATTTCATTTTCAATTGATAATATGACTAATCCATTTAATCTTTTTTATGACATTATTGATCTTAGGTATGATTTTATCAATTTTAATTTGGAGCCTTAATTCGAGAATATTGACTATAATTACTTATTACCATAATTATTAGTTAATTATATGTGAACAAAAGTTATTATTAATTACTTATTTACATTTTATCATAATTTAGGACTTTAATTAGAGAATATTGACTATAATTAAAGCCTTCAATATTTTTTTTATGGAATAAATATTTATTAATTTATTAATTAGAGGCTTTAATTAAAGAATATTGATTATAATTAAGGCATAATTTTTTATTTTTGATAGAAAAAATTCTCATTAATTTTTTTTGAAGTCTTATTAAATTGGGGGTTTTAGACGACCGCCTAATTCGCCTAAAAATTGAGCCGCCGCTACCCTCTCGGATTCTTATCCCCAAACCACCAAAAAAAAAAAAAAAAAAAGCAATGTGTGACGTGTCCCATGCAATACCTAGGTGAATGAATACCTAGGTGCATGAATAATAATGATAATAATTATAATACCTAGGTGAATGCAAAGTTCGTGGGGATAGGTTTGTAGACCACTCTTTACTCTTTAGTATGCAGATTCCTGATAGTGGGAAAAAGTTATCAGACAAGAAAAAGAAAGAAGGAAATATTCGTTCTCAATTGTCTAAAATGGCCTTCATAGTCATAGAATTTGCCAACTAAAAATCAAGTGACAAAATTTGACAAATAATTTAATTATTTGGTGGCTTTTTCATGCTCTTGTACTTTTTCCTCTTTCTTTTTTTTTTTTCCACAGTAATTTCCGGCATCACCTTCCGCTTCCATTTATACGTTCTTGAGGATCAGAAACAGATATCTCAAGCATACAACTTTTAGCATTAATACATTTAACTTTACTCCATTATATATAGAGGGCATAATTTTTAATATTTGATTGATCATGGCATTCCTAAAGCTGAAAACTAGGAGTCCAATGCGGTACAGCCATGGTGCAAGTCCTAAGGAATATGAATTCTCCATATTTCAAATGAAATAGATCCTATTTTATGGTCACACATGATTTAACCTTGATATATTTAATGGTGTACATGATTTCACATTATTTAAAGACATACCAACATTAACTTCATATACTTATTAAATGCATCAACTTTACATTCTAATTATCTACCATGAAATAGATCCTCTTCATTTTCATTTGAAATGAGAAGGATCTATTCAGGTGCAAAGACTCTCTAGTGTTGAACTGTTTGTAATACTTTTCTCTCTTATATCTAGAATAGGGTTGATAATTTTTTATACAACCTGTAAATTTAACATGGACTCAATATGAAAGTAGTGAGTTATGATTGAGGGGTCTAACCTGTTTATTCTCTTCTGACTTGAACAACATTTATATGGAAAGAGACTCCAATTTAGTTATTCTTGCTTTGAAGTCTCCTTCTTTATTTTCCTCTTGGAATTTTTGTAATCTTATTTCAGACTCTTGCTTAGTTCTAGACTCTTTTCAAAGCTGAAATGCTTTGAAAATATCTCGTAGCACCAACTTCAAGGCATATTCCTTAGCTAAATGGGCCGCTTCCTCTCGTGTTTTTGGAAACATTCCCAAAGGATCGCCTATTCTCTCATCCCTATGGATTAAGAGTGGTAAAGATCCTCTCTTGTAGCCCCTTCTCCTTATTGATTTAGAAAAAAAAAAAATTATAGTTCATCTATATAGTCTTATACTCATTCTTGACACGACCTGAATAATCTAACACGGGACATAAGGGTTGGAAATTTATGATATGACCCACAAACTCGACATAAACCCAATACAAAATTAGCCAGTTATGGTTGAAAAGCTCGACCCATTAAATGGGTCGAATTTTAATTTACCTATTTAATTTTATACCCATGCCTTAACACGACCCGAATTCAATATGCGAACGCAAATTGCCACCCTACAGTCTAGGATACTATGCAAAGCTCAGAAGATGCTAGGAAGCATTTAAATACTGTGAGTTTTTGGTTTAATCATTTTCATGTTAGTTTACTTCTTAAAGATGGAAGAATTGTTACTGAAATAATCTGAACATTTTAAGAGTAAAAGTATTATTTTCTTTATTTTTTTTTGGGATAAAACATAAAGGTTTTTATAGAGCATTATTCTTTTCTTTTTTTTTTTGTTAACAGGTTGTATTTTTATTATTTAATCCAGCCTTGTGGCCACCAACCTGCCCAAACAATAACAAGTGACAGCATGGTCGTTGCGAGTCCGAGGGAACTTGGTGACTGCATCAGCCCATTTAACCAATTGACTTTTTGCATTAGATTTATATAGTATTTTGAAGTAAATTTGTTTATGGTTAAAGGAACCATGCCTTCTACGATTTTTTGCCCAGTAAATGAGAACATATACACCAGCACCAGTAGGCAAATCAAGAAATACCGAATAATATACAAATGTAATAGACAAAATTTGGACAGTTGCCTTTTTCACAATAGCTCGAGAACGCTTGAAAGACATAATGGAAATTAAAGATACAATTCTGTTTCACCGTTGCTTGCTTCTGCTACAATCTCCACAACATCGGACTAAACAGGACCAAAGAGAATCTCAAAGCATGAGATGCAAGCGGGGAAAAAAATACATCAAATTAGGACGGCTGTGCTTGTGTGTGAGAAAGGGCGCAAAAGGATCAGCATTGAAACCCCATAAACTCCTAGACAGTCTTGAGCTCCGAAAGCTAGAAGTGACAAGAGTAAACGCTTCTTCCTGAGCAGTTTAGCCTCCACGTCCAAAACAAGCTTTAGATGTCAGGGACACATTCAGCCTCATAAAACAACTGCACTATCTGTGGCTTTAAATTATCTTTCGACTCCGAAACACACAACTTGAGGCTAGCAGAATCCCGTCATGTCCGGATCTGACGAATCATGACCTATAACTCATCAGTTCCTGTTAGCCTAGCAAATTCACTTTCATCAATAGCCCCCCTCTTAAGCTTTTTCAGCAGACGGTATTCTCGTGCCAACTCATCGTCATCTTCAACTGTCTGGGCAGCTCGTCTCTGTTTAGCTGTTTTCTTCCTCGTGATGGTAGCTGCAGGCTTTGAGGATTTGTTGGGCTTATCAGATTTTGGCTCTTGCTGCTGTGCTTCTTTCTTTGCTTTCAGATTCTTATTTCTTTGTTTCTGACGGGATTTATCTCTGATCACCAAAGATATAGGCCTTAAGCACAGGCTTAAATTGGCAAGAAGAAATCAAAATTTATCATGCTACATGCACAAGGCACGCATATACGAGACTTTAATGATTATGTGCGAGACATTGATACTTTTAAAAAAAGAAAAAGAAAAAGAAACAATCATATGAAAATTTATTGTTGGTTGATTCTAATATCAGAACAGTAGCTTCTTTTTCTTTTTTCTTTTTTTTTTTTCCAATATTTACAAGACAGTGAACAAAATTCCATTCAGATCAATTTTGGGTTGAGTATGCCACTGTGAAGAGAAAGGTATCTTTTCTTTCTCTTTTATACCCCTCCTTGTCCTTTTTTGATCCTAAGAGATGTTCCTAACTACAGATTTAGTTTGACATAAAGCTAATCCTTTTCTTGAAACTACAAAACCAAGAGATTATGCTCTTAACAGAACCTATAGAAAGACACAATCCAAATAGTCAAATAAGAGGTATCATCCTTTATGACTGCCACCATTGAATTTCCCATTAGGAACTCAAAATCATCTTAAAGCTATTTGTATAACAAGGTACATTAAAAGATGTGAAGAGTCCTTACTTAAACTTGATATCCTCGAAATTGATGTCTTCAACTGGAGTGAATCCCTCTGCAGAAAGTGAGTGATTCTTTACCTCAGACATGGAAGGGAGCTGCAATAGGCCATATCCCATGGCCGACTTCCCAATCTCAAGATCTTTCCACCTGGATAAATTAATGATAACAATCGAATAAATAAAGAGAGAATTACAAGCAGCACTGAAGTAAACAAAAGTGCTGTTAGTCACCTGAAAATAAAAGAGCAGTGATGCTCTTTATATGCACGGATATAAGAAACAAATGCCCTTGCTCCTTTCTCCATTACATCACGGTCCTTCTTGGCAGCAGTCCGGATCTGAAACAAGTTTTGGTATGATGTTGGATCAGTTATCCACCAAAACAAACTTTGGAAGTATGGGGTTTGGATATAATCTCATAAAGATATAAGCGTTTGTTGTCTCTGACAGTGTCATTGTTGATTTTTGGCAATGAAGTCAAATTCCACTAATATTATGAATGTGTACACCGCTGTCATAAATAAGTCTATAGGGTTAGTTGTAAAGCTTAATGGAATTTATGAGAGTTAGACATTCTACAAGCTTTGTGAACTTTTCAAATTTCTAATCCTCCACCCATCCTCTCATTTTGGCATGGATATAGCACCACTCAAACCAAAGAAACCTGATCACATTAGCTTGGTGGAGATGGGAGAGAGAGAGAGAGAGGACTGCACAAATTCATTAGAAATTCTAGCTTACCTGAGGAACAACATCAGGAGCATCATCAGAGCATTTCTTCTCTGTAAGAGCAACCCTTTTTATACGCAGGAACTCTACATAAGCTTCTTCCTACAAGAATGCAACTAAAAATATTTTCACCTTAACTTAAAACCACCAAGTGTAAAAAGGAAGGGAACTAGAGCTTAATTATCGCATGGATATGCGAAAATTTCACCTTTGGCAATAGAAAAACAATAGCACTTCCTTGTCTACCCATCCGAGCAGTTCGGCCAACTCTGTGTACGAAAACATCTGGATTTTGAGGAGGATCATACTGTAAAGGCAACCGATAGATAAACCATTATTTATCACTTAGCTCTCAGAGTGAAATTGTGAAATCATATCATTTTAACGAGGAAAAAAAACACATAGATTACACCATCTAGGTAGTTACTAAGCTACCTGCAGAATACAATCAACATCTGGAATGTCAAGTCCCCTTGCTGCAAGATCAGTACATAGAAGAATACCACTTGAAAGAGCTCTAAAAGAAGCTAATGCCTTTTCCCTTGCAATCTATTAGGATGAGAATATGTTAAGATTTGGAATACCCAAAATTGGTCAATGAAATGATAATCCTTGACATTGACTCAGTATGCTAATATTACCTGCTTCATCTGGCCATGCAGAGGGATCAAAGAGAAACCCTTCAAAACAGGAAGCCGTGGAAGAACAACTCCCCAATAGTCAACACAACCACAAGTCATGAAGTATCTGGAGAAAGTAATAAAAATCATTTCTGCAACTAACTTGATGGTTTAAATATATTCAGGTCATGCTAACAAAATTATGATTGCATAACTTACATTATAATTTTTTTAGACCTGTTCTTGATAAGGAAATCAACAAGCTGAGATGATTTCTTATCTGCTTCACATTCCATGTACTGCAAAAAAAAAAAATGAAGAATTGAACTTATAATTTAGGGGACTGATGAAGGAAAGATAAATGTGTAATTCTTGAAGAAAGACTGTAGCCAATGTAACACAATTTACATGGTTTCTGGTATGGGTGTTATAGGTGGGTAAACATCCAGGTGATAATGTTTCTCAATGTTCTCAATCTCAGAAGATAACAAACAGCAGCACCAAATCGTCACCTTTTTTAATTTTTCTTCACCTCTACGTAAAGCGAAGTTCCAAGTAAACATAAATTTATAAGGATGAGGTACTTCCTTTTCCCCTATTTGTGTAATAAATATAGAATGAGAAGCCATCCTAGAGAGTTTCGATATGCATTCTTCAAAAGAGACCATATACACAAACATATACATCAGCCAAACAGTTGCTGAGAACAACATGGTCAAAGGATCAGCCGGGCAATAGAATAACTTGGAAAACAGTATACCTCGTTGAGCAGACCTGAAGGTGTTTTCGAAAAGGCCAATTGTTCTGACGATGCCGGACCATTCACCCGTTTTGTTTCTGCCCGAACTTCAACCCTCACAGGATTCCTCAGCCCTGCTTTAGCAAGCTCTTCAACTGCCTCGGTTTGAGTAGCTGAAAAAAGACCAGTTCTACGAAGTTTTGGTAAGCGAGATATAATCGAATTTATCTGCTTCTGGAACCCCATATCCAATAGCCTGTCGGCCTCATCCAAAATCAAAATCTGCACCAACCAGGAAATAACCTATAAGCCGTCTGCTCATTATTCTATAGCATTTCCAAGATTTTGCAGCCGATATTTCAAACTAATATAGTCGAGCCACTATCAAATAGAATATTATTGCTACTTATTTGAAAATATATAAATAGATCCCAATTACAATTCTTTAGCTACATATCTTACAATCTTCCAATTCATGCTAGATGGCACAAAGGCTCAACAATGTCAGTCTACATTTCAAACCAAACCTAAATAACAAATAAATCAATGTTGTCCAAACTAACTATTTTCCATGCTTGAATCAATACCTCGAGGTTCCTAAAATCCAAGCCATCGACGCGTTCCATGATGTCGTGTAGTCTCCCCGGCGTGCCAACAAATAAATTAGCTCCTTCCTCATCTATTTTCTTCAAGTCAGCTTTCACGTCCGCTCCCCCAACAAGCAACATGGACTTGAAATTCGGTAGCGTCGATATGAAAGGCTGCGCAACGTTATATATCTGTGACGATAGCTCCCTTGTTGGAGAGATAATTACCCCCATCACCTGCCAGGCCCAAAAGTTTATTTTCCATTATTTTCCTCAGTTTTCTCAGCAATCAAACAGGATATAGTAAAAATATTTGATAAAAACGAACCTGGTGGGGTTTAGGAGGGGTTTCGGCTCGGCGGAGGATTTCGACGAGTGGGATAACGAAGGCTAGGGTTTTTCCTGAGCCAGTGGCGGCGTCGACCGTCACGTCCTTGTAGCTGCATAGCAAGGGGATTGTGGCGGCTTGGACCGGCGTGCACAACTCGAAGCCGGCTTGGGTTAGGGCTTCGAGGACCGGCTCGGAGAGTGGGGGATTGAGTTCGGAGAAGCGCGTGCTGGTTAAAGCGCTACTGTGGTTGGGTGAGTCGGAGTCCATGGGTTCGGCGGAACCGCCGTGCACGCTTCACTGTTAGTTTTGAGGGGTTTAGCGATTTTGTGGTTTACGGTGATAAGTTGCTGCTTTAAAGTTAGATGGGAAAAATAAAACTACGTGTCACTTATTTGCTACACATGGCCAAGGATTGAAAACTGCACGTCGTTTGGTTAGGGTTTTTCTTGACCCGTGTGTCAAGAACTTAAACTAGGTTTCGTCTATTTTCAAATTCCTTTTATTTGGCATTAAAGTTCTATCACATCCTTCTTTTTTTAAAAAAAAAAATTATCCACTTTTTAAAATATACCATATGCCACATTTTCTAAATCTTTCTCTATTCTATTAAAATAATTTTTTAAGTATTTGATATTTAATTTTTATTCTAACCAGTCCTTCACTAACTTTCAACCTAATACCTCTCTTACAAGCCACATAGAAGATAGCCTCTTTGAAGCTCGCCCCCACACTTACGCCGTTTTGCTCGTCTTGAGCGGAGGGAGAGAAGGAGAGGTCATGAGAGAAAGAAAGAATGTGAGTTATGTGAATAAAAAATGTTTACAGAAGTTTTCGTTTTGGTGTCAAATTTTATTTAATTTTATCTGATTTTATGTTGACTTTACAGATATCAAGAAAAAAATAATTTTGAAATTATGTGTTGGATGGTTTAGAAAAAATATTTGAGTAGGTGAATATATTTGAAAAAAATATAATAAAAAATAATAAAATATTATATTTTAATTCTTAGGTGGCCGAGCCACCCCCCAAACGCTATTTGGGGGTGGCTCGGCCACCCTCGAAAACTTTTAGGAGGTGGCTCGGCCACCCCCAAATATGGATGGGGTGGCTGAGCACTCCTCAATTTTTTTTTTTCTTCAGTTTTTTTTTTTGTTAAATAAAAATAGAATTTTTTATATTATTTTTTGAATTGGGTGAAATAAATTTAAGTTTGGTTGAAAAAATTTGAGTTGTTGAAGATTGTTGACTTTTGTGAAAAATTGAGAAGAATTGAATTAAACAAAAAAAAATTTGGTTGCCAAATACCAACCCAAATTTAAGTCGGTTCCGTAGCTCATTTTGATTTTAGTGTGAGTATAGTTTTGAGGTCCTATCTAAATTGTACATAAAAATGGCAAATATGTAAGCCAATACAAATGCCCTAGGGGGAATACAATTTTCTCTCTCTACATGAGAGCTCCACAAAAATCTTTAATTGGATTTTTAGATGGAAGGCTAAGCTTTTATTCAGATAGTTAGAACCACCCTTATCCAAACAGTTGCCAATGTTATTTCAAGCTATCCCATGTCTACCTAAAATCCCTTGCTTCGAATTTGACTATTCTCTCATAAATTTTGATGAGGTTTTCCCCTAACAAAGAAGCACAATCTTACCTTTTTGGGTGCAACCTAGCTATTTTTTATTAGTCTTGTACATCCATTATTTATGATATTCATCAATAATTTAATTTATCTAGAATTAAATTGCATTGCAAATATTTAGATGCGTTAACTTTTATGCACACCAAATAACTAAGTAGGCTGCTTCCCATTATCTGTTTGAAAGCACTCTCAGCTTCTCCCCTTTTTATCTGCAATCCGTACAATAGCTCTTTTCCTTATATTGAGTAAAAAAAAAAAAAAAAGGAGGGAATTAGACGGATTTATCTCTCTTTTTCCCTTTTGACAGGGCCTGTAGGCGGGCCACGTCTGATATTTGTTGCTGGTGCCGAGCTTGGGCTTAAAGCCTTAAAGCCAGGGCAGACGCCTGGGCTGGGCTGGTCTCGGACCATAGGTTACATCTTAAGATTATCTTGAAGCTCGGCCCGTCGGATGCATGACCAGAACATTCCTTCCGTTGACGGCTTGACCCTTGCGCTCATACTACATCTACAATCTTTGCCCAGAGACTCCTCGCAATGTTAATCTCGAATCGCTTTCAAAAATAGTATAAAAAATAAAATAAACTACGCTGGTTGGCGATCGGTGAACAATGATAATTGGATTGGATTATCTGAGATGGGTTATTGTCATTGCCATTTTTCTCTCAACGATTGTATGCCGAGTTGCGTCCGTCTCTACCGTCTGCGAACTCAGTGTTATCGACAACAATAAGCTCTACAACTATAGCTTGGCCACTCCTACTCCTGAATTCCCTCACGGGGTTCTCAGCGAAGATGGGTACTATCTCTTTCTCTCTGGTTTTTTTTCTTTAAACCTTGATCTGGGCATAGCTAGCTTTTTTTAAAAAAAAAAAAAAATTATGTGAATATGTTGTGAGTACCGATGAATTGGCATATTTGATTACTTTCTTGGAATGAAATTTTTGGGTTTTAAGTTTTGGTTTGAAATAGAGTTGCTCTTTTACTATTTGGAGTTGTGGAGGACTTTTAGATTTTGAAATGTAAACATTGATGCATTTCTGTCCTATTTATGCTCAAGAACTGTGTTTTATGGGACACAAAGTTAGACTAATCAATGATAGGGAGAATTTTGTTGCCATTACTTGTTACTTAGTTTAAAATGGTAAGCTCAACGTTCGGAGAAATGAGAGCTGTGCAACTATGAGGTTTCGAATAGTAATGGTGCAAAAAAGATGTGTTTTTAGGCCTTTATGCATAAAAGTACACCCCGATAAGGAGGGAAAAAAGCCCTTTGTTTTTCGTATCTGAATCTAGTGTGCAATTGATTTTGATGAATGGCTTTATTATGGTTTCTCTTTCCAAATGGTTTGATAATGACACAAGTAGTTTACGCTTATAATGTTGTTTCATATAGGTTTTACAAAGTCGCAGTGAATGAGACTGTGGTCTGGTTTCAGGTTGGCTCCATCAGGTTACACTTTGTTTCTTTGCCAGTTCATTTCTAGGATGTCACCCTTTTTAGGCCTAATTTCTTGAGGTGTTAACAGTAACCATGTTTCCAGCTTGTACACAATTGTGTAAATAGAAAACTTTTTTCTTTTTCATTGTGTTGGCCAACGAGAAATGACTTGCAAGCAACAAGCTCACTGAATTGTAGGTTTAGATGCATGAATCCTGCATTGGACTTCAGTGGGACTGTTGGATGCAAATTCAAGTCCATTCTGCAAAACTTGCATTATCATAATGATTTCTTACAAGCAGTTATAGACTTGATATCTATCACTTAAGGTTGATTCACTATTTAGTTTCTCTTTTGTGGTAATGTGGACTTGTGGAGCAGCTCTGCGATGGAATGATTTTCAATCATGACCCACCTAAGTGCATTGACTGCTGGGTAAATACTTCTCAATTCCTACTAAGTTATTTTCTTTACAGTGATAGAGCAGGCAAGAATACAGTGTAATTTTTGTTATTGACTTACAATGCCTTTATTTCTTTGGTAAGGTTATATATTTCCTCTATATATTTTGAGGTGTAATTGGAGCTTTTCCTGCTAGGTTACTCACTAAAAATTGATCACTTTTAAATAATGCAAACTAAAGAGACTGAGGCAAAAATTTTGAATCTTAGATCAGAAACTAGAATAGCTTTGGATTGGATTTCGGAGTCATAGTTTTAGATGAAATTTTAGCAGTTAGAGGGTTCTTAATGCTAGGAACCTTTAATAAATTATTTCTTGGAATAAATATGATGAATGCAAATTGCCCTTTCTTGTTCTCGTTTAAATGTTGTTTTTCTTTTTTCCTTCTCTTTTTTTTTTTTTTTTTTTTTTTTTTTGGGTATAAAGTCGTATGACAAGGGATTTTTACAACATTTTCTGCTTATTTGTAGGATTGTGGGGGTCCATCACGTTGTGGCATGGATTGTAGTGCCCTCATGGGAAACAACATAGGAGGTAATTGTCCTCTGAGGCTCTGAAGCATCCCATTTTTCATGTCATGATATACTTTACAGATCTGCTAATTGATTAACTGGAGAGAGTTGTCTGTGTTATGGAAGTAGGTGTGAGAATGGGAGTCAATGGCTTTTGCAAGTATTGGGTATATCAGAAATGGGATTCTAGAATTTGTTGCAGATACTTAAGTTTAGCTCTTTGAATCTTTCAGTTTACCATAATTGGATTAGGATTATAGCTCTACCTGGCGTGCTGCCTTGCATGCAAGCAAAGCGCTATTGGCAGCAAGTTAGAATAACCTTCTCCTAATCCTTTCCATCTTGATGGACGATATCCCTTGTTGATATAAAACACGAATGGTAAGGAATAGTGTGCATGATGTGAACTTTAAAGTGGCTAGCTCAGTAAGATGCCTGCTGCATTTTAAGTAATCCTCTTCTGGAAGGTTGGTTTCCGTGTCTGAATGCTTGGCATGCTTTGGTTAGTCGTTGGGAGAGTGCTTAGTCTTAATGGTTCTAGAAAAGATGTAGTGTAAGGAGTTATTAGTACTTATCACGATGTCTCTAGCTGTGTTGCAAAACATGTGCTTAAGGAATTATTACTTATTACAGTGCCTCCACCTGAGTAGCTCTTTTTTTACTAAGCAATTGAAATATCAATTAAAGTGCAACCCAGGAAATATACAAAAGAAACGCCTATCTAGAAGGGAAAAAAAAAAAAAAGTCATTAAAACTAATTACCAAAGAGCTACTAACACAGCTGTCCAAATATAAAGATAATAATAATAAAAAATAAAAAATGGATTTAAGCTCCTCCAACGTCCCCTCGTGGTCTTGAAAATTTCAATAATTTATTTCCCTCTAAAGGCACTACAAAAGGCAAGAAAGCATTTTCTTCCACACAACAGCACTCTGAGAGCTGCTCTTCATTTATTTTTCTACAAACCCAATGCACAATTAAGGGCCTTTCTCCTCTGTTGTTAGAAGATGAAGTGTTTTTGGTTGGATTGTGGAGATAGTTCTTATTCTTCTAATAGAATCATGTTTTTAATGCAGGTTACCATGTGTGCACCACCATTGGTCGTGCCTCTAGGACAGACATTAAAATCATTGGTAAGCTTATTTTATGGCATCTCTTCAGATTAAAAGTAGAAGAATAATCTCGTCTTATTAGTTCATGTTGCTTGCTTAGCCTTTGCTTGCTCTAGTGTCCTTAATTCTGAGGTGTAAATCATTTCATTGCTTGGAATTGTAAACAGTTTAAACATTTGGCAGATAAAAAGAATCCCCATGTTGGTGTCATTGTCAACATGTCCAATACTGCCCCAGAGCGCAACTGTTCACTCTCTGTGTCTGTTATTTGTGATTCAAATGGTGTTCAGGTGGGATCTTGTTCCTTTAGTCTTTCTGAAGTCAATGGATTAGATTTTCCTGGGGTTGTTACATATCATATTCATGTTGCTTTTCATCTTTCTGTTTTACAGGGACCACATTCACTTGAGAAATTAGGAACCTGTGATTATGTGAGTCCTTTGAACCTCTAGAAAATTGTTTTTATTGCCTCCATACTTACTGCTTTATGTTATGTAGCAATGTTGATTTTAAAATCACATAACCTAATTCATGGAACACACTCATTTTGTATATGTGTGCGCGTGTGTGTAGAATCAATGTTGCACTTTGAGATGGCCAATGAATTCCATCTCAAATGACATCTACTCCACCTATAAGAATGGGATGAAGAGTGAGGTCATGGGTTCAACACCCGTTAGGTGCGTGTATAAATTACAAATAAAATAAAAATTGCACTTTGAGATGGTGATTCATTTACAGTTATTGATGATTTTCAGAAGGACCCTTGACAAATGTGGCATGATTGGAATTAATTAAAATAATTTGGAAGCTCATGGGCTCTTCCTGTATCCTATTATACTCCATAATGAGATTTTGATATATTCATTAGAATATGGTGTTTTTGTCTGCAATCTGGGCTGTATCTGTCGTCCTTTGGCCTCCTGTTTTCTGCTTTTGCTGGATCCATATTTTTCTAGCAGTGATGGTACTGACTTTTGAACTTAATATGGCTCTTAAATACTAGCAAAATTAACTTGATTCTAGGTCCGCAAAATTAACTTGATTGTTTTGAATGGTAGTCGCGACATCTCCTTGCATTCACTATTTTATACTACAAGGAGCCTTTAGCTTTAACAGCAATCATACATGTTTCAATGGTGACTTACTGGCATAATTGTTGCCAATTCTGGGAGATGAATAATAAATTCTTTGTGTGATTCATAAGGTTGTATTTCAAGTAGATTTCTGAGGCTATTCCTCCTGGTTTCTTCATGTTGATTAAATTGCTACCTGATTTTGTAAGTGCCTTTAGGCTTCAATGCTTTAGTGAGTCTGTTGCGAACCATATTTTTTGGACTGAACCAACCAATTCTAGAGCAAGGACAATAAAAGAAAGAAAAACAATAAGATTAGTATGATATGCGAACTTAGAACTGAAGATGTGCTCAATCCATTATTTGATGAGTAATAAATTCATAAAAAAAAAAAAAATGGTGACTAATAAATCTGTGTGCTTGTGTCTTGGCTGAATGATGATTGCGAAATGGAAGGAAAACAGCATAATAACTGGTGGTGCAATTTTCCCGGGGGGGTGGGGGGGTGTGTGTTGGATCTCAAAGTGATTTCTTTTTTGACTGGTAAATGTGCCTTGGCATCCAAAACTGGATTAGATGAGTGTACACGCATGATTCATAGTGATTCAGGTTCATAATTATATTTCTCTGACAGGCTACGGTGCTGAGGCATCCTTCTGGTTGTGCCACGATTGTACAATTTCATGGGAAAGGATGGGGTTGGTTAAGCACCTTCATAATCATGTACGTTTTTTAGTATGTTCTCTTACACATTTAAATGTTACAAACACCTTGGTGAACCCCAAACTTTTGAGGAATCATTTTGATCATTTGATTGGTCTGGTTTTCAGTATGTTTTGCCTTTTTGGAGGATATCTGGTGGCTGGTACAGTTTATCGGCATTTCATCCTTGGAGTTCGTGGAAAAGAAGTATGTTTTCTCACCTGACTGGGGCTTCTTCTTTTATGCATGTGAATTCACATTCATGCATGAATTCATCCATTGGCTTTTGTATGATAAATAAGTGTTATTTATATGTTACTCTGTATTTTCTCATCTTATACTTTCCATGACTGTTGTGGAATGGGGTTGACTTTATTCCTCATCTTTGTTTAGATTATCCCAAACTTGGACTTCTGGACTGGTTTACCTCAAAGGACACAGGTATTCCTTCCACTTACTTCGCTTCAGTTTTTGTTTCTTTATATTGTGTTGTGTCACACGTATGAACAAGTTTGGATTAAATGTGCTTTGTTCTTAACCTCTTTGTATGCTTGCTACTTAATAACTCTGAGTTCTCTTGTTTCCTCTCTGCAGAGTTCGTTCATGTCTTTGGGGCAGAAATTTAGGCGACCTTCTCAAAGTCACCGGAGCTCCTATTCTCCTGTCAACTTCTGATCATATACATTTTCCATTTAGGATTCTACTGGAGAATTCATCTTGTATCATCTTAGCTCTGCCATGAACATTCAACACACAAGTGCAAATAGTTCAGTTCTTGGATAGTTGCCTACAGGCTTAAAGGCCATTGGCTTCGACGGAGTGTATTTTGTTAGATCCTAGTATTGCTTGACATTCCACCGTATTACAGGTGATTTTGGTATCTTTTCCACCCTAATGTTTCTCATCAATGATATTCAATTAATTTTAGTCCCTAAAAGCTGAATATAAGTGGTGCTATTTATTTTTTGTTTAACATTTTGAATGTAGTGTTTTCTTTATGATCTTTTACACGCCTTGTTGTGGAAAGAAAATTCACATAAACTCTTTTAGATGTCACATACCGAATCACACTCACGCAACTGTCTAAATCTTACTGTTGAGGGGAGGAAAAAAAAAACCCTTAAAACACCAATATAAGACGTCCTTTGGATGGATGCTTGAGGATAATCTGCATGAATTAGATGATCTTGTTACCTCCTAAGTCCTAATAAAATGATCTAACACCTTCTAGGCAACGGCTAAAGGACATTACTTGTCAAAAAGAGGCACTGAAACTGTATAAGGAATACCTGATTGAAAATCTTCTCTTGCTGGAATTAGCATGTGGTTGGCTTTCTACTCTTTCGAGAGACCAGCATGCCATGGCAATGGCAAGTTGTAGCAAAGAAAGTGTTGAGAAGGTAAAAGGCTTGTGAGGAACAAAGTTTGGGTGGAGATTGCAGCTTCCTCTAGATCTGATGTAATTGTAAAACAAATAAGGCAGTGGAATTCATTACCTAACATAGATAGTGGCTTTTGCAGCGGACAGGGAAGTACTTGAGTTAGCTGCAGTGAATAAACATCCATCATATTGAAAGGCATGCACAATCAAATCCTCCCTTTCTGCATCAATGCGTCATATTTTAGTATTGCTGAAGTTATTCTCCTACCACATGATTTTATTCCTTACCTTTTCTTAGCCCAGAGAAACTGAGGGGTCTATCATCATGCATTTCTGAGAAAAGTTTTTTTAAAAAAAAAAAAAAAAAAATCCAAGAGAAAAAAATAACCTAACTGATGTCATTACTTGTGTCATGCTTTTGTAACACACATTAGACACATCTAAATGGAGGAGTGCCTCTTCCACTCCCTCTCATTCCATAAGCTTACAATTATCCCCAACTACAACGACAAGGAAGTCATAGGATAATGGGATCCAAATCACTAGAAATTTGCTGCCCGAATTTGAATAATGTGTATGACCACTCATTCCAAATTTTAAGAATGACCCAAGTGCGTTGGCATCTCTTTAAGAAAAGAAAAAAAACACTGAAGACAAGAGACAACAAATCATTAGTTAGAGAAACAAAAATTAATTTATTCAATTTAGTTGATCAATCGCTATTATATTTGAGACTATCAGCTCACTTGCAGCTGCAATATCAATTGTTTTTGGTAAGGATTGAGGGCAAGAGAGCAGGTGAGTGCCAACCAACTGAAACCGAAATGTTACCAAATACCCAATCACCCTCTACCTAAAACCCTCCTATATTTAAATAATACTTCTTGGCCTTTTACTCAAACCACTTAGCTACTATATTTTTGTATTGAAAAGCTAACGGCTATGATTAGCTATCGCTCTAATTAAGACAATCTTGCCTTCGAAGCCAAGCCACATCATAACCTCCCAAAGGACCCAAACCATCATGGACCCACTGCCCTTCTTCAGCACGCCCTTCTAGTAAAGGCTGTATTTCTTTTTCATTTTTCATTTTTCTGCTTTGTTTTTTTCCTCCCCCAAAGCACTAACATGACAAATGACAATGGACTTTTTTATCCTTTTACCATGAGTGTGGTTAGAGATATTATAGATTTTATTACGTTATTTTAAAAATTAACATGATATTTTACGTGATATTTATCATGTCAATTACTAAACTGATGTGATAATTCACATGACATTCACATCAATCATGTCACCCCATAATGAATTGCTAAGGTTGATCGATTCATCGCATAGCCAGTTGTGAGTATAAAGACCCACGGCTTGGCTGTGAGTCTTTGTGAGAGTGGTATCGCAAGTCACACTTTTACTAGAGGAGGAGATCAGGTGGTTGACATTGTTAGTGCAAGTGCAGAGGCAATGGTGGAAGAAGCGAGCTGAGGTGACAAGATAGACATAAGCATTGCTGCTGACGAATTGAGAAATGTGAGAATTTAATTTTTTAATGGCTGACATGGCGGCATCACATGGACTACCATATCAGTTTGTAAGGGAATGTAATAAAATCTGTAGTACCCAAATCATTTTTCTTACCATCATACCTAAACTCACATTGGGACAAAAAAAAGAAGAAAAAAAGATCTATTTATTTATTAATTCTGAGCAATTCGAAGGAAAGGGAAACTACAATGAAATACTTTTTTGCTCTTGGTTCGAATGGAAGAGGTGAATGGGGAGACGTGAGAATGATCCATTTTGTAACTTGGTGTGCCGTGGGATTTATCTTTAAATGTTGTTTTAATCCTTCTGTTGAAAAAAAATAAAAAGGTACTCAAAGAAATTTAAGATAATTTATTCTTGAAAATATTTCACACACATAATGTAAGGATCTGAAACTAAAATGTCACACTATCGACGTTTTTGCTTGATAGCTAGCATGACATTTTAGGTTAAAATTAAAAGTGACATATTTAATTTTACTCCAAACTCAAAATGCCCATATTTATATTAATAAAACCCTTAACTATATATATATATATGCCACTTAGGCTTGAGATTGTATAAAATATAATTAGTGTTGTAATCAACTTTTATAATTGTGAACTACCATTTCATTGATTTCTCCAACCTACATATTTCCTATTTATTCAACACGCACAACATGTTGGCACACCTCATAAACTCCAACAAGAGACTTTCGCCCACGTCCATACAAACAATTGAAACAAATGAAGCCGCCTCTCTCTTCCTCCTCCCTTCTCCGGAAAGCTCGTCTCTCTACCTACCTTTTCACCTTACTAGCTTTCATACTTTTCGTCGCCATTCTCTACGGCGAGGATTTCATCTGCATCTTCAGCCAACCGCTCCAACTCGTCACCGATCTGGGCCAACCCGTCTCCAGAACTGGTGAGTTGACTCAACCCATCCAATACAATTATTTTATGATATCTATAATTGCAGTTAATTTCACTGAGTTGGGTTTTTTCTGTACGTGTTTTGGGGTTAGGGAAGAAGTGGGAGAAATTGCCGTTCGCCATAGGGAAGACCGACGAAGGGTGTGACGTGTTCAGCGGGAGATGGGTTCGGGACGAGACTCGGCCGCTTTACCAAGAATCGGAGTGTCCGTACATACAGCCACAGTTGACCTGCCAGGAACATGGGCGCCCCGAGAAGGATTATCAGAATTGGAGATGGCAGCCTCATGATTGCTCTCTTCCCAGGTACCAAACATATATTCTGCATATATTTCCAGCTAATTATATATATATATATATATCCTATCAAATTTTGTTTGTACAATATAAATATGATAAATGACCGAAAAAAATAGCCTTATTATGTCAAAATATACTTTCATTATGGTGGTGAAATACCATGAAGACAAAGAGTAATGTATGTGTATTTATTTTATGTATTTTTTTAAAATTTTTTGGTACATATAAAGTAATTTTTTTATTTTTTTAAAAAAATTAAGTCTACTTATGTTTTTTAAAATATATAAAAAAAAAAGCTACTTCATGTATATAAAAAGACTCAAAAGACAAAAGATAGATACGTCTAAAATGCGAATTGGTTAATGGCCTTTTTTTCGTCTTTTAGTCGAACCATTTTACACCGTCTGACTACTTCTTAGTGTACGAAAAGTCCTTTGTTCTGAAATTGACGGATACGTAAAATTGGCTTTTCCTACTCGATATTTTAGGCAAATTTGCTAAAATTATTTTTTTAAAAAAAAATTCAAAGATTTATTTTTCAGTAAAATTTAATATTTACTGATAAATAAAAATACTTACTACTTTTTTTTTATAAGTTTTATTTATAAATGAATCAACATATTGATTTATTGGATTCAAATTTCCAACTCACACGAGAGAGACCCCAAAAAAAGAATCTTCCGTTGGATGAATCAACTCGCTGGCCTGGTCCATGACCACGGACACGTGTCAAATGATGTTTGGCAATTCAAGTCAACAAAGCTGCAATAACTTTCATGGAAGCACGTCTCTATCTCCAACCTGTACGCGCACGTGAGCAGCACAAATCCTTTCCACGTGTCTGCTTGTGGAGGCGTACTAGAAGTGGGACCCAAATACAACTATACAAGGCCATCGCGTAATTATGTTTGTCGGTTTGGGCAAAAATCCTTTTATTACAAAATAGTTTCAACCCCAGGTGGTCATTCAATTTTACGACATTTATATAGCTTTTTAACTTTTTTCCTGATTATATCCAAAAAAAAAAAAAAAAATTTTCCTGATTAGCTTCGAATAATTGTCTCTACAAACGTAAATAATCAACATAGTACAAGAAATTCACAACGATTAAAACCCAAACTTTGAAAATCATCAAATTATTTGCATCTAAAGAATCAAAACCAAAACACAATCATATCTTATTGATTTTTTGTCTATGTTAATGTTCTTCTTACTGTTAGACTAACCATCTAGTGATTATGTTATGGATTACAATTAAAGTAAACTCTTTTAAAGGTGTTCGAGATTCTTCCGTTAATCACTTTTGTTACAATCATTTACTCTAAAAGCTCTCTAACTGAGTCAAGGTTTTTATGTAATTTTTTTAATTTTTTTTGCTTATCTCCTGGTAGGTGCTTGTTTGTATAAATCACATCTTATATTTTAAGGAGTGATTATGATATATTTTTTTTTTTAATGAGTAAAAATATTATTTTTTACACTTATTTAAAGTGATTTTTTCTTCTTTTTTTTGGGTTTTTTTTTTCTTCAGTTAAGTTATTGACATGAAAAATTAGTTAAAACGTGTCATGAGAAGAGTAGCATTATTTTTTATATTTTTTTGTTCTTTGAATCTCTTTAATAAATTCGTAGGAATAAAAACAAACTATCAGTTTAGGGCCCTTCAAAGCATTGAGCCCACAGTTTAGGCTTGTCGGCACGGCCCACCATATGATCAATGATTATAATTTATATGTTTCTCATTCTATAGTTTTTGTGAGGGCCCAAAATAAAAAACAAAAAAACAAAAAGAACATTGGTGGAGTGTCGGTTGGGATTTGGGAACATATTAATCCTGGGCCAGCTCGTCTAAGGAACATTTTGTTCCATGAGTTAAAAAGTTAAACTTAGTAACGGTTGTAGGTTTGACATAAACTTGTAACTCGTTTTTTTTCTTTAATTTTTTTGGTTGTGTTATATTCGTTAAGTTATTATTTATTTCAAAAGTTTAAACTAATTAAAAATTAAAAATATAACCATTTAATTAATATTCTAATACTCTTTTTTATGTGTGATCTCAAATTATTCCTTACTTAAATGTGAAATATTTAATTAAATAAGGTGAATTACGAAGACATGGTTTAAACTCAATATCTTTGTTTTAACATGATATCATAACAAAGGTCGAGTTCAAACCTTAACATGTTCCCTTTCCTATAAACTTACGTTTTTAAGACAAGTGGTAATTTATCATATTACTTTTAGAAATTGAATTAGGCGAGTCATTTAAGTAGCACTTGCAAGACCTTTATTTCATTAGGTAAGTTAAATTAAATCATAAATGAAATATTACATACAGTTTTTCTTTTCTTCTGCTATTTTGATTAGAGTAAGCTAGAAACCACAATTTTATATCATCTTGCTAACATGGAAGCGTTAATCAGCCTTTGTTTATAAAAATAATAATAATTAAGGGCTAATTGCCACACCCATATCAGCAAAGTGGAATAGTAGTGGGATAAAAGCGTTGAATAATGCTAAAAATCATGTTTTTAACGCGTAACTATCTCATGGTATAATTGTAGAACAAAAATATAATTTCTAGTATGACTCCTCTTTTACTAGACTGCTAACTTAACTGGATCATGTTCTTCAATCTTCATTTTGGATTCATCCTTTTTTTCCCAACAAATGTAGCTAGCGCATGTAATGTTCTCATCTCAAATTAATATTAATGTACAGTTTTAATGCCACGTTGATGCTTGAGACACTCCGAGGGAAGAGGATGATGTTCGTCGGAGATTCCTTGAACCGGGGTCAATATGTTTCCTTCGTGTGTCTTCTCCATTCACTTATACCTGAGGATGCCAAATCCATGGAAACTTTTGATTCACTAACAGTTTTCACAGCCAAGGTGACATTCAATTACTGCAATTTACATTTACTTCTCAAGTGTTCAAATTTTGCGTTATTGTTTTGTAACTTTTTCTCTATTGTTTCCTCCCCCCATGTTTAGGAATACAATGCAACAATCGAGTTCTACTGGGCACCATTTCTTCTTGAATCAAACTCGGATAATGCTGTCGTTCATAGGATATCTGATAGGATTGTTAGGAAAGGTTCAATCAACAAGCATGGCCGACATTGGAAAGGCGTTGATATTTTAGTATTCAATTCCTATCTTTGGTGGATGACCGGCGTGAAGATGAAGATCTTGTATGATCTTGCTCCTATCAGGGACGGAGCCAAGGGGCACAAGGGTCATGGCCCTCACGGTTTGAGTAATACTATTCTTAATGCTCATTTTTCACGTCAATTTTACACCGGCTTACGTTGCGTCACTTAAAACATGCAACGTCAACCGGAATGTAATGGCGATGATTAATGGATGTGAAGAGTAAAATTACTTTTGCCGTTTTGAGATTTTTCCTTCAGGCTCTCGTCCCTGGTTTCGTCTCTGTTTGCTCTCCTATAGTTTCTTCCTATTGCTCGACAATTGTCTAACGGCATAAGTTTTTCAGGCTAGGATCTTTCGACGACGAAGTGAAAGATATTGTGGAGCTGTCAACTGAGGATGCTTATCGAATGGCAATGAAAAGTACGCTGAGATGGGTGAGGAATAACATGGACCCCAAGAAGACAAGGGTCTTCTTCACTAGCATGTCGCCTTCTCATGGAAAGTAAGAACTTCTCAAATCTTCTCCGTCTCTCTCTCTCTCTTGTACACATGCTTAGTCCGTTTAGATCACTATTTTATTACTATGACAGTAAATCTGTGAAAAATAATAAATTAAATATTTTACATGTTGAGCCTCAATCACACATATGATTGAAAAATAAGGTGAGACTAACATTTGAAATTTGGCAGGAGCATAGACTGGGGAGGCGAACCAGGTCTCAACTGTTACAACGAGACAACTTTGATCGACGATCCCGATTACTGGGGTTCAGATTGCCGGAAAAGCATAATGCAGGTGATCGGAGAAGTATTCACCGAATCGAAGTTTCCGATTACATTTATCAACATCACCCAACTGTCAAGTTACCGGAAAGACGCGCACACTTCGATTTACAAGCAGCAGTGGAATCCATTAACTCCAGAACAAAAGGCAAACCCTGTTAGCTACGCCGATTGTGTGCATTGGTGTTTGCCTGGCCTTCAAGACACCTGGAATGAGCTTCTCTTCGCCAAGCTGTTCTATCCTTAATGGCGGTCAGAATTTGAGAAATTCTCCTTCTTTCATATGGCGTTTTAAAGCTTACACTTGAGGGAAGGGTAGCAGAGAGTACGAAAGAAAATTAAGAACAGTTCTGTGTAAAATAACAGTGGTTGTTGCAAACGAAAAAAAGAAAAGAAAACAAGAAAATTAAATTGATTTTTTGTAATTAGAATATAAAATTCAAAATGACAAAATATGGTTTCAGGATTGAAATTACGATTAATTATTCCAATTTAATCCTTAGAGCTTTTAAAATACCTCAATTTTAACTGACCGAGAACAAAGTTTTCATTTAAACTAATGTGGAGAAAATTATTTAAATCCAAAATATGAAATTGATATTTGTCCTTACAGCATATTACTTAAGGATTTAACTTATGTCAGTTAATAGAATTAACATGTGATTTTTAAAGATAAGTACTAACATGATAGACTGAATTGAAGAAAAAATTTATCCTTTTAATTAATTTTAACAATCGTTTATTGGCAACAACTAAGGTCCGGTTTGTTTCGGCGTAAATATTTTTTAAAAAAAAAAAAAAATTTAAGTGTTTGACGCGGTGTAAAATATTGGTCAATCTAAAAATATTTTAATTTGATTAAGAAAAGGCGTAAAATGGTTTGCGGAGGCGTAAACCATTTTTCACAACTCTCTCACACCCCGAGTAGAAAATTGTGAGCGTGTCTTATCGAGCCTACATGTATGAGCAAGTCTCGAACTGCTTGAACACCTACTCGAGTAATTGGACCTCACAATAGACCTCTCACAATTGCCTTTCCAAATTATAAGTAATAGGGGGCAGACAATTGCACTGGATCTCAATCTCACCCCAAATTATTTTATTCTCATGCAACCTCTTCCTCTACAGCTCTTCTTTGCCGTTTATATTTCTTCCTCGCAACTACTCAAATTATATGAAAATATATAAAAAGAAATATTTGACGATTTTCCATATATGCCAAAATTCGAAAAATATTTTTTGAACCACTTTTAGAGTTTTAAAAAATATTGACTTTTCTCGAAAAATGTTTTCAGCAGTAATCATTTTATGATAGAAAATATTTTACGCTAAAATTCTAAGTACTTACTTTTTTATTATTATTGTTCTATTCAAAATCTTATGTATTCACTTAATATCGCTCGGAGCACTCTCAACAGCTTCTCTTAGATTTTCCTTAAATTTAAAGAAAGATAACTAATCTACTTTATGTTTATGCATTTAAATACATTCGCAATAGTTTCACTTATCTTTTTCATATACCATTTGAATATTCTTTAAATATTCTTCCAACTCAATGTTAAAGAAAAAATAAAAGAGAAAGCTTTTTTTTTTTTTTAGTCTTTTAAATAAAATAGGGATAAGGGAAGCTAAAGTGCTTCCCTAAATTTTGGATAGCACTATAACTTTCCCTTCATTTAGGAAAGGCAAGGAGAATTTACCCTTAAGTAGATTTTTGAAAATTTGTCTTACATTTAAAAAGGGAAATGGGTCCAGAAGAAGACAAACTGTGATTTTGTCCTCCAATAAGCTGCCACTAAGCGTTTAATATTCTAATGAAAAATAGGTATGCTTTGAAAAATCTTGGATCAAAAAGCACCTTTGGAAATGTTTGTAACCAATCCATGCTTTTGTGATTCCCTTATTTAAAATAATATTAACGATCAATGTTAGGTCATCTATCATTATCTTTTTTTCATTCTCT
This sequence comes from Betula pendula, assembly GCA_900184695.1. Classification (NCBI taxonomy): domain Eukaryota; kingdom Viridiplantae; phylum Streptophyta; class Magnoliopsida; order Fagales; family Betulaceae; genus Betula; species Betula pendula. The sequence goes on along the minus strand of FXXK01000116.1, from coordinate 709,051 downwards.
TAATTTTTATTTTTATTATTAAATTTGTAGATTTTACACATAAGACCTACATAAATTCATAGATCTAATGATGATAATAAAAATTAAAAAGATAAGAGAATGGTAATAGTAAATGCTCTAACATTTCTCAATCTAAACAAAACTTTTTCTTTCAAGAAATTTTACAACATATACTAATATCCTTATCTTATCTTTCTATTTTTTAAAATTATTATTGAATTTAAGGGTCCTATGTGGGTCTAAGGAAACCAAGAGTTGCACCTTAGAGCATCTCTAATAGAATAGCTAAATCCCTAACAATAGCTAAATTTGACTATTATAAGTACTTTTTTTTTTCTTTAGCAGAATATACAAATTAACTTTTTTTTTCTTCTAGTGTGAACAATAAATAGACTCTTTGGACTATTCACTATTCACACTACAAAATTTTTATTATTATTTTCTCTCCCTCTCTCTCTCCACCTCTTTTTTTCACACTCTCTCTAACACAAAATAAGAATAAAATAAAATAAATAATATAATAGATAATATGTTGGAGTGTGTATAAAAAAATGAGTAGTTAAAATAGATATTTGTACTTTTTTAATAGTTATTTTGACTATTATTGCTGGAGATGCTTTTAAATCTAAAAAAGTAAAAGTAATTTTCTTAACATTATTTAAATATAAAAAATTTCTCTTTTCTCTCTCTTTTTCCTATTACTTAATTTAACGAATATTTAATTAGTATAGAGAAATGATGAAAAAAATTATTGTGAAATTTATTTGAATAGAAAGAAAAAAAAGTAGTTTAGTATCTTACATTTAATAAAAATCTAAAGAATGCTAATGCTAGTGCTTTTAGAAGTTGATTGAAAAAAATTACAAAATAACATATTTTGTCAAATAGTGAAAATTCCAATATTTAATTATCAAAATCAAAACTTCAAGTTTTTATCTGATATATGGTTAAAAGTCAGGGGGGTAAAGCCGTGTAAGGAATTTCCCTATATCAAAATAAAGTAGGCTTGCATAAAAAATAAAAAAAAAAAAAAAAAACTACAAGAGATTTTCGTAAAAAAGAAAGGTCAAGATTTAATTCCTCGCTCTCTTTTTTTGATCAAAAAATTTAGAATATAATATGCATTCATTGAAAAAACTATGTATTTTTTTTTTTTTTAACTGCACCTAAGTTAATTCAAAAAATATATAAAAATATATAAAATGGACCTATTCATGTTGGAAAGAAATCTTTGGCCCCCCAGAGGTTGCTGCTTTTATTGGATGAGGGAGGCCCATGTCGTAGGTTGGTGAACTCTTGTCCTATGGGAAAAGACATTCATCAAAAGAAAGTCCTCGGGGCCCCAATTGGTTGTTAGCTTGCAAACAACATGAGATTCTTCCACGCTAGCATCCATTCCATTACATGATTACATCGCGCATCTCTTCGCTTAAATTAGGCCGGCTGAGAGGCATAAAAGTGACAAGTTTAAGTGAGAAATTTCTTATATTTAAATTAATATTAATATTATATTTTTATTTAGAAATTATTGGTTATCACTTTTTGATTATATATGATTAATTAAGTTTTTATATTCTTCTTAGTATTCAATTCAGATTAATGTTTGAGAACATTAGATTATAAAACTTTTCATTTTTTACTGATAATTTAATTGAAATTAATGTTACATTTTTTGAGAAAAATTATGCACATTGGACTTTTTTTAAAAGAATAAAATAAAGAAGGAAAATGAGAAAATAAAGAAGTGGATATTCTAAGAATTTATATACGTTGAAAAATTAGGAGCCTTAATTATAAATTTTATGGAAGTTCATTATTTATGAACGAACATGAACTATACACATAAGAAGAAATGGAATGATTACATGTCTAGCACAAAAAATTCAAATTTCATGTCAAGAGATTTTTTAAGGTCTCAATATTGTAAAATTATTATTATTATTATTTATATTTATCAAATTGAAAGCCTTAATTTGAGATTATTTATCAACTTTTTACCATTTTTGAGCCTTATTTTATTTTTTTTAGGAAAAAAAATTGATTGTGGAATTATTAATTGGGAGCCGCAACCGCCTACGGAGAGTAATGTTATTTAGAAAATGATTATGCGATTGTCATATAATTAGGGATGCCGTATCAGTGAAAATTAGTCCTTAATTTTTTTTTCAAGTGTTGATCCAAAATATTAAGTGTAATGCTATCTAATAAAATGTCATACAACTAGATGATATCAAAATATTTTAAAAAATAAAAATAAATATGTTATAGATGCATTATTTCAAAGCTTTCAATATAAGTCACCCAAATCAATCTACAAAGTATAAAGCCCTCCAAACCCATCGACAAAAACAAAAAATCCTCCAAATCCCTCTCTTTCTATCTTTCTCTTCCCTTCAATAAGGTAGCGGGTCATCCAGTCTAGGTGTTCAGCTGTTATAATTGACTGATTTCCATGAAAACGCAGCCTCATCATTAGTTTTCAAATTTCTAACCCAACCTCATCATTTTTTTGGGGCGGCTAAGGTAGCTATTTTGTGCTTGGACGTGAATATGGTAGCACTTATTTGTTAGAAACTGTATGAAAGCGAGTCTAGATAATAAGAATTGCAGACGTTCACTCAAATTTTGATAGAGTCATAGCCTGATATAGTACCACAAGAATATCAATGAGACAAAAAACAACTAATACTAATTAGTTTTTGGAGAATAATTGCCTTTGCAGGAGTCGTAATACTCATCTCTCCAATTTAGTTGAATTAATCTTAAAATATATATATATATAATATATATATATATATATTTCAAAGACCAAATAGAAGATTTATTTATTATTTTATGTGAATAGAGCTATAATCAAGTCGAGCCAATCCAAGCTTTAGGATTTCATAACCGACTCATTTATGATGTGAATATGAGTCATTAAATTTTTATTTTGGTTTTTTTACTGTGTGCATTTTCTTTAATTGTGGGCACTTATTAATTAAAAAGTTGCTTGAATTTGTGTACGTAGTTGTGAATTTTGTAAAAATTGCTTCCTAGAGGATTGGCATTGGACATGAATTGAAAGAACATGCTCATGTGAATAGCTACAAAAAGTTTTGAATTACTAAAAGTATGCCTAGCTTAACGTTATTCATAGGAACTTAAAGTTAACAATATGTATTTTTATATGTGCTTTGAGTTATATTATAATTTTTTGAACATAATTAGTACTACATAAAGCATAATTTTGTACAAAAACTTAAGGAGTTAATCATAAATAAATTGTTATAAAATTTATATTTTTTAGATTTTTTTTTAAAATTATATCAAACGATCTTGATAAATATCCTTACTTCGTCCTTGAGGTTTGAATTAGGCATTGTAAATAAGTTGATACATTACATGTAAATGAGAGAAAATTGATTGTCATGATAGTATACGAAAAATGCTATAAATTATATTTTTATCTTAAAATGTTGAAATGTCAATTTTAATCAACCTGTTTTTTTTAAAAAAATAATAACCAATCTAACGAGTGGTTGAAATTATCATATTAATATTGTAAAATAATTATATAATAAAAATATAATTTATAACATTATTCACGCAAAAAAAAGATTGCACGCCGGAGTAGATTGAATCCTAAATAATTACATGTTGTCAGAACAATATTTAATTTGGTCACATAAATTTTACCAGCTGTAGCCACAGTATTTCCTTGAATCAGTGATCCATTCATCATCGAGTGACTTTCGTCTTATGGGTAAAAACCTAAGCAACATGTGCCTCAATGTATAACATTTACCGCGTACCAAAGTAAAAACACCCACCAAAAAAAAAAAATCAATAAATCCTATAGCATGATCACATCAAATAGGCGAGTATGACCGATCGAGATTGGCCGTAATTCTTGGTCCGGATTATAGGCTTATAGCCAATTTCTTGCAATCCTTGCAAGCGATCCCAATCCAGTGTTTGACTTTGTTTTAGAGGGATTTGGATCCCTTGCCATTGGGATTCGGGTAATTAGTGCTTTTGTGAAATTTATTTGTCTAAATAGGAGATATACTGTTTAAAATCTGTACGAACAGGTAAATTTTATAAGAATTCTTTCATGTTTAATACTGTCCAAATTACTAACGATCTTTAATAAAATTGTTGAAAATCTCTATCACTATCATTTTCAACCCAATAAAAGAAGAAGTCAAGGATAATAATATGGAGCTATGAGAGATGGGCCCTTGCTCTAATGGAGCTCTCCCACTTGAATAGGAGACATGTTGTTTAATACCTACTTTTTCATGTTCAGTATTATTCAAATTACTAACAATTCTTAACAAAATTATTGAAAATCTCTATTAATATTGTCATTCCCAAACCCATCCATCCCCCCATTCCCCCTTCAAAAAAAAAAACAAGGATAATAATATAGAGTTGTGAGAGATGGGCCCTTGCTCTCCGACTTGGATAAAAAGTCTCCTCTCAAATACCCATACTTTAAAGAGCCCTAGCTAGCAGCAATTCTCTTTATATTTTTCTTTAATTTAAGAAAGTAAGCTACTTTTTTTTTCCATATTAAAATAAATTAAACATTAGCTTCCCTTATTCTTTCCTTATAGTATCATTTAAATGTTTTTTCAAATAAATACTAAGAGAAATAGATAAAAAAGAAAACCATTTAATATTTTTTTAAATAAATGTTAGATGAAAGAGAGAAGAGAGAAAAGAGAAAACATTTTTAATATTAAAATATTGTTAAAGAAAGCAAAAGTAAAACCATAATCTAGGATAGGTTCTTTTGGTGTTTCCGGAGTTAGTTGCAAAAAATCTGCCGCAAGTACTCTAAGAGAACGAGATAAGATAATTACAAGAATTCTTAATTACATGTGTATGTTTGACAAAATATTATATATTTTTTTTAATAGTAATAAGAATTGATTAGTGTGATATAAAGGTAAAAAAAAAAATTTTGAAAGAAAAAAGTAAAAAAAGTATTTTGATAACCTGAAAAAAAGAGCTTAACTTTTTGTTTTTTGTTTTTGTTTTTTTTGTTTTTAGTGAAAAAAAGAAAAGAAAAGAAAAAAGTAGATTGCGAAACGGGTTCATGGAATTCCTGTCCGTTGTAGAAAATAGAGGGTGGCTCTAAGAAAGCCGTGTGGGAGAAGGTCTTGTGGAGTCAAAGCACTCGTGGGACACAAGGAAATGGGGGTGGGTTTTGATTTCATTCTCATGCAAACACGGGGGACATTAAAAGCCTGCTTGCCCCACTTGCAAACCAACTTGCATGTCCATACTTAATTCCGACACATAATACAAAGACGTCGAATATTAAAGTGGGAAAAAAAAAACAAACAACTTGGCTTTTGTTTCCACAACAAGTTGAGGTTTTTTAAACCCAACTTGCACTTGCGGCTGTTGATTTCTTCAATGCCTAAATTAGTTTTTGTATATTTTTTTATTCCCAATTCAAACTTAATTTCCTAGGCCCTTTTTATATATATTTTTTTAATTAATAAAAATGAAGTTGGAGTGTTCTTTCTGTTTTTTTCTTCCATATAGACTATTAGTTTCAAGAAAACTTATAAGAATACTAATCCCGACTGTCGTGCACTACCTACTAAAGTACCTCCCCAATAAAATTTAATTATTTGATGCACTCAAACGACAATGAAACGGAGATTTATCATAATCACGCATCAATTTTTTTTTTTAACTGTTTGGGTTGGAAAAAAGCATTTGGTCAACTTTAACTCGTACGAGGTCTGTCACCCTGGAATCACGTTTAAGATTATTATATTATTATTTGAATAGGAAAAAAAAGATTATTATATATTACTATATATATTGGAAGATATGAGGAACGAGTTCGGTTTGGATAAAGGGTTCACATTGTCGGTAATTTGATGTTTGGTTGTTAGAGAATTTTTAACCTGTCTAAAAGTGGGTGAACATCTAAAATTTATTTAGACCGGTAAACTCTCTATTAAATATTTTTTTATATTTGTTACTCAAATTATTAATAATTTAAATAATAAAATTGGTTAAAATTTATATAGGGATAAATAAATAACCATATGTCTGCTGATATTGAACATGGATGATGATAAGACATCTTCAAATATTAAATGGATTTGTGCTTAAAATAGTAGATTTTTAATCTCACCGTCCATATTGAATCAAATAATATCGCTAAATATTATATTTTTATTACAGTAATTAACCTTTGGATTGTTAATAAAACAAGAAATCCGAAAATTAATTAACCCTATAATGTGATAAAAGTAAAATAAAAGTAAAATTTCCAGTATTACTCTATTCAAGAAACAAGAAATATCTTGATGTACTGTTATTGAGCCGCAGGATGCAAGCTACCCTCCCTCACGACAAACTGAACTACAAATGTAGAACGATTTACTGTATCAAATTCCACATAGAAATATTAAACGCATCCCATATTCCCATATCGTCTAATTCATGACAAGGTGTCACATCTTATTTCTGTCACATCTGATTTTCATGAATTTCGCTTAGAACTACATCAGATTTTTATAATTTTTTAGCTGTTTAGATTAAATTTTATTTCTCTTTTTTTTTTTTTTTTTTAATTTATTTGTTTTATAGAAAACTTACGAATTAAATTTAGACAGTTAGAAAAATTACAAAATTTTTCCTGATTAGACTTTTTTTTTAAAAAAAAAACAGTACCTAAGCCAAATCCGATTTCCATAAATTAAATTAAATTAAATTAGTGTTATGCTTCATGAGTTGCAGCTGATTTTTTTCTCTAAGAAATATCTTGTATATGCCAACTAGGGTTCACTCATGAGTCCAAGAACAAAAAGACAAGAATTAACAAGAATGGAAGACATGAAAAAGCAAACTAGCTAAGGGAGAATTCACAATGAGTATATAGTACCACTTTCAAAATTACATACACAAAAATGAACAAATCCGTACAACAAAACACACACAAAGAAATTGAGAGACATGAATATACATAAAACATAAAATACAACTGTGATATTTTATATGCCAATGTAGGAGCTAGAAAGTATCTTCAGAAGGGATCGATGGTAAAGGAAAACGATCTAACATATACATATAGGGGGTAGTATCTTGATATCATAATATCATAATATCACCTCCAACCCATTGCCATCTGAGATTCTGAGAGAGCCTTCAGAAAAAACCTTAACTGATCTACGAATTTCCCACAATATGGGTCTCAATTATCCACGACAGCTGATCCAACCCATATCAGAAACAGATCAAAGAAGCAAAAGAATCATTTATCACGACCATCGTTTCTTTTGTTACTCTCTAGCCATGTTCTCAGCGATCTGAGCCAAAGACTGTAAATTGCAACGTACTATCGTGTCCACAAACACGCACGTCTCTTCCTTTGTATTACCGGGCGGTACATCGACCACGTAGGACTCGACCACGACCGTGCCGGTTCCGCCGGACGAGGCGGCGTGGAGGGTGGTGACGGAACAGTAATTGCGGAGGCGGTGGTCCCCACCCACGACGCTGAAGCTGATGATGTGGCGATCGTCGTCGAGGATCTCGAGGCGCTCGGTGCTGGACTCGGCGGGGAGCCCTGAAACCACTTGGACCTCCCGGAGCGTGCCCACTTCGCCGTCGCCGTCGATGACGTGGCAGCTCTTGAGGAAGTGCTTGTAGGCCTGTGGGTTGTCGAAGCGGCGGACCACGGACCAGACAGTCGAGACGGGCGCGTGGATGGTCTGCACCACGGCCGAGCAGCACTGCTTGGGCGCGACCGGGTGGGTGTGGTAGCGAGCCACCGCGTCGGGTACTGGGACGACGAGGTTGTTCGTCGTTTGGGAGTGTTTGGGGCGGTTGACGGTGGTTGGAATGGCGGGGTTGGTTCGGCGGAGTTGGAGCGATGAAGGCATTCTCTTTCTCTTTGTTTTCTTGGGAAAGTTAGGCTGTCTCCAATACATATTGACAGTATATATAATATGCTTTGTGAAAAGAAAGAGAGAGTTTGGGCTATTTTCTGTTGCCCACTTGCATTAGTTTTGCTCTTTCCGATCCTCTCACAGAGAGAGAGAGAGAGAGAGAGAGGATCTTTTAGACTTGTTGCGAGAGAAAGCGCGAGAAGAGGAGCTTTGATCACGCCGTACTTACAAGTGGATAGTCAAGTTGCAACTTGTTTGGACTTGGTTTTAGTCTTAATTATCCCTTTCTTTCTTTCTTTCTTTTTTTTTTTTAAATTAATGATAAATTCTTTAATAATCAGGAAAATATGAGCAACTACGTCACAAATACAATTAAGAAATTCTTTAGTTCAAACTTATCCATGTTTGTTTTACTTTTGGTTAGCCCATTGCAATAATATTGAGATTGTTTGGTTAAGAGTTTTATTGTAAATTTTTTGTTTGAATATAAATAAGAAGTAATTAGTGAAATATAAATGTGAAATAAGATGTGAATTTTTTGTGAGATAAAAGTGGATAACGTTGTTTGGTAATTAGTTTTGAAAATAAGTTAATTTTTTTTTTATTTTTTTGAGAAAAGCTACACTGCATTTTCCAAGCCATCTTTCAACCATCTTTACAATGTAATTTTTTTTTAAAAAAAAATCATGAAGAAAGATGGTTGGGGAATGTAGCGAAGCTTTATTCTTTTTCTTTTTTTTTTAGAAGTGAAAATGTGTTGGAATTTATAGCTTTCCTTTTCACATGATAAATTTGTCGGTTTGATTACTTTTAGTAGACTCATCAAATTTTATTAACAAAAATAATTACAAATCATTTTTTTATTCTATTTTAATTATCTACTATTTTAAAGTACTTTAACATTCTCACCATTTTAACTATTTACTTTTACCATTCTATTTAGATATTTGCTTTATAATTATATATGCTTCCTAACACGTTGTAATTGGTTGAGTACATTTTCATGAGAGCTTGTGGGCTGTTAATTATGGGGAATTGAAATTAGATAAAAAAAAGTTATTGCTGGTGAAATGTATTGGAAGTGCTGTGAAGAGCACACTTTTGAGGCATGATTTTTAGATGCTTTCAGTACTTGCATGTAAGAAAAACGAAAAGGAAAATGAAAAAGTAAAGGGAGGCAGGTAGAGAAAATTTAACATTTTAATGATAATGATATTTTATTCTTTTGGTGAGTGTTGAAATCTTATTTTGGAATGTTCTAACGTGTTCAAAATCCCTATTATATCATTTACAAGTTGTCCAAATTTACTCTAATTTTTGTATGATGTTTTCATCGTATTCATAATTTACAACGCATCTCCATCGATCCTGCATGATTTTTTCTAATCCAAATTCACGACTAAATTCAGTGGCGTACAATACTATCAATGCATCTTGTAAGACTCAAACAGAAACTCCAAACATAGCTCATCAACAGACCCAAACACATACTTATAAAATTCTCATGAATAGATTTACTAATGATTCATGAAAATTGAAAGACTCCTGTAGGGTTTAAGAATTGCTTAAAGCCTATGTCACCGGCCCACGACCCACAGATTATACTAAAGGGCTAAGAGGGTTATATATATACATATAGGACTTATGTATCATTCTATACACATAACAATTCTCTCGCTCTCCACTCCTCTCTTCTCCAACTAATTTAGTTATTAGAGGGGTCTCATTGGCAAGCGTCAGTGGTCCACTCTAATGGCCTCCTCTTTTTTTTTTTACAAACGAAACTCCTCCTTAAAAGGCGGCCTAAAATCTCTGTGAAAATCAGACATCTACACTTTCCTTGCAACTAATTCCAATATTATAGGTTTTATTGTACCGTGTAACGGGCGGTATGTACAAGGCCTAAAAGCAAGTTCGCCGATGTATTGTTGATCCGCGATTACTTACTATTCCGGCCACTTCATGCAGGCTAGTTGCATTCTTTTATCTATTACAATATTATAAGAGAAAGTCCTCTCAAGCCGCACGATCAACCGGTTATGGAGAAGAGCTAGCAGTCCGGCCAGTTGCAGCCATTGAGATTGTCAAAGTAGGTTTTTGAAACGCACATGGCCGGTATTATGTATATCCAGCAGTTTTAATACAAAACAAGTGACTAGATGATAAACAAACACACACCAAAAGACGCGATGGAATCGATATATAATAATTAGCATCTCTGTTTGTGCTCTAATAGTTAATCAAATATTTTTTTTTTCTTAATTAGTATTTTCACCTTTTCGACAAATCCCGTTTTAGTTGTATTAATTTTGAATCACTAGCTAGCAATTGGTGGCCTCCACTTAGGCCTTAGGTCATGGTTGCATTAATATGACTAAGAGTTTGTTTGGATTACTGTTGGTACAAAATATGCAATTTATAAAAAAAAAAAATGATGTCAAAACATTTGATTTAAAAATATAATTTTTAAAAATATAATTAAGCGCTTCATAAAATTGTGATTTGACGTTTAAAATAACAGTTTAGCTTGTAAAATTACATGGCCAAACAGTCTCTTAATGGGTTCCAAAGAAAAAGAGAATTTGAGTTCTCCTCCAATCATCTCATTTCCACCATTTATTTTTTCACAAATTTTTTTTTTCGCTCGAGGAAAGCCAAACTCATTCTAACGTGCCTCATTTTGTTGAAAGGGACAAACTCCCTCTCATCTCACTACCGCTGCTGCAATGTGCAGCCTCGGAATTATAGGCCCTAGCGTTGTGTTCTTTTTCAATGATATTTAAAGTGGATTTGTAATTTTAAAAAGTACCATTTAAAAATATGTGATTTAAAAATATAATTTTTTAAAATTCAGTTAAATGTTTGGTAAAATTATAGTTTGACCTTTAAAATTACAGTTTAACCTTTAAAATTGTGCGTTTTTAAAAAATCATCTATTGCATGTGATTTGAAAATACAAATTTTTTGTGTTTTCAAATTGTAATATCAAATGATTCATTTTTTGCGATTTTATTTAAAATCGCACTTTTCGTCTACAAAATTACAATCACAAACGCACCCTTACTCGATAATGGTTATTAGCTAATTACTTGCGTCTTTAGATTTTATTTTATTTTATTATCCATTTAACAAATGACCACAACAGCTCCATCCTTTTTTTTTTTTAATGGCTAGAAATTATACTTTTATTCTACTCTATTGATGCGGCTATGCTAATTAGTCTTTAATTTTTTTTTTTTTTTAAAGAAAACAAGAGTTGATTCAAAAGCTGATTGACACTACTACATCAACTAGGTGGTAAAATAAAAATATGGTTTTCTAACATGAGTAATGCTCTAATTTTTATTATACAACTATCTTATAATACTGATGTGACAGTCCTAACAATTTATAATTTTTTTTTATAACAATGACTAATATAAGAGTTGGTCAAAACTATTACATCAACATTATAAAATAAAAATATAATATAAAACATTACTCATATTAAAAACTAAATTTCTATCCTATCAATATCTTATCCTGCTAGGTACCTCTACTAATCAACCTGTAGATCGATAATTGTCAACATTCTTAATTTTTAGGCTCAAAAAGTCATTGAACTTCTATTTTTTTTTGGGAGCGTGCCAGTGGAAATAGAAAGCAATTTCTGCTCCCTGAAATGAAGTTTTTTGTTTTTTTCTCCCCCTCCCTCTCTCTTCAATTGGGGGGTTGGGTGGGGGGGATTTTTCAGTAATCTACCCCCGTCAACTTGATTCTATTTTATTACCGATAAAGACTTTAATCATCATTTTTCTTCTTTAAAACAGATGCCGTTTCACCGTCTATTTACTCTTACGTACAACTTTATTTTAATTAAGCATGATTCCATATCCATAAACTTTATTTTTGTCCAATCATCTCTATTTTTTACCAAGTTGATCGTTTTTAAGTTGGAGCCGCTCCTCACATGATGCTCTCACTATACAAAACCTATTTGTTTGTCTCTATACAGTCAAACCCTAGAGATGATGCCTGAACTGCCGTTCCCCATGATTTGATTATTGGTTTAGTGCCTTCCAAAATAGCCTCCCCATATTTTTTTCCTTCTTTCTCTTCTTAAAAGATGAAATATTAATAATCTTTGTTGAAGTAATTTTTCAGACAGCTGGACCACCCAACTTTTGTTTAAAAAATAAAAAGGGTGGAAAAAATGTGTTAAAGTCATTTTTCAGAAGGTTGGACCACCCAACTTTTGTTTAAAAAATAAAAAAGGTGGAAGAAATGAGTTAAATCACCGCTTGTTGATAGAAATAAATAAATTTAATTATTTAATCAATACGTTAATAAAATAAATATGGTCACTGCAAATTTATATCCATTATCCATAACAATCTTCCTTTTGGGTAAATCGTAAGGTTCGTAGAATTTATATCGAGGGTCGTTTGTCAATTACGACCATTTTCAGTCCAACCAAAAACTTTGCCGTCCCAATTGCATCTTTAAAAGGTTACTTGGAAAGTTTAAAAATAGGAAATGAAATATACATAAGTTTAATTTTAAGCCCCAAAACACAAACTTTGACATGATATTAAATTTAATTTTCAATTAAATATTTCCCGTGTTCAAATTGGCTTCATTTGTTGAAATAATTTGAGCATAGAGAAAATGAGTTGTGATTTAATAGCTGATTTGACGAATTTTTTTTATTGAATAATTCCAAACAGCCGAAAGAACATATTCAAACACAATACCCGGCTAAAATTTGAATTTAATTAATACGATATCGTTCTGAGGGAGATTGAAAAAACAAACGTTTTGACTGGAACTATCTGCATATGTATGACTGTTGACAAGTTCTCTGTGCAGTGAATCTGGCAGAAAAAAGCATTAGTCATGCATGACATAACAAACCAGAATCTGAAAATAGTTGGATTTGTCAGCTAATTAGAATAGTTCAAATAGTATACCCAAGTTGGCTCGTCTGCCCAATATTTAAATAGGACAGAAAGAACAAAAAGTCAGTCAGGGAAATGAATCTGGTAGAGTCTACGAATGAGGAAAAAAAGGGTTTTAGGTGCTACTTTTCAAGTTGGCTTAATGCTAATTTTAGTATGCCAACTTGATGTGTTTTTGGTTTAAGCTAGGAACCTTCTTTCAAGAGAAATCTATTAGAACCACTTTATCCAAATCCCAAAAGTTAACCCCACCATCTGTTTTTATCTATTTCGGGTTCGCGGTTGTGTCAAAATTAAAGATCATAAAAGTTGCGTGTCGGATAATAACCAAAATAGCTTTTGGCTTGCCAATGCCAACTAATTATTTCTTTCGGCTAAGCACAGACTCTCCAAATTAAACAAAATGAAAAAAAAATAAATAGGATTTGAAAGGACATGCTGCTGATGACGGTTGGGGTTTAAGAAGCATAAGGGGCAATATAGAAGAATAATTCGCACCAGGAAAAGCAGAGAAGGAAAAGGTAGCTATGCTCAACCAAATTTCGATATCAAGGAGAGAATAATGATTTGCAATGATGTTTTTCGCTTTTCCTTCACATATATAATATTTCTAACATTAGTTTTACTACAACTTCCAGAAAGTTTAATGTATTAGATAGTGTAAATACACTCCTTAGATATAAACGCCAATGTATGAGATAATTCTAAAAACACAACTTTCTAATAGATAATACAATATACTAACTCGAATAAATGAATCTAGAATAAATATTTAGTATTCTTCCCCAATCGGAAGAAAGCTTTGAGTTTTCAACTTTATCCGACTTTTAAAGCATCTCCAGGAATAGTAGCTAAAATACTTGGTGAAAAAGTGCAAATTTCTATTTTAACTACTACTTTTTCTATACCATTCCAAACATATTCTCTATTCTACTTTATATTTTATTTAAATATTATTTTTCAGATTTTCTTTTTCTATTGTTTTCTTAAAGAATAAGCGAAAGAAAGAATCAAAATTTTATTGATGTAGTGTGGTACAGTCAATAGCCAGGCTATTTACTATAGCACAAAAGATATTTTCGCTAGCGTGCTGGAGATGCCCTAAGCATCTACATGACATAACTGCCACATTGACACTACATCAATGCTACTGCATGCTCAGATATGGTTCAGCAGCTTTACAAAATCTCCCAACTTTCCAGCAAAACACATGCAGTTTTTAAGCCCTAGATGGAAAAAGTAAGGTAAAATAGAATATGCATCTTAAAATATTAATTAAATGATTAAATTCATCATTTTCTGTAAGCTTAATTAAACTTTTGGGAAAACTGGTGATTTTAACAAAGCACATATGAGTTCAAGCTGTCTGCAATATTTGAGCAGTTCAGCTAAGTTTCATACAAGGAGTGGTGCATGTCCACGAAATGATGAGAGCAAATAAATCTTGACGCACATGCTATAATTCACATATGCAATAATAACATGATCATCGGATGTGCATGAATTATATATGGCATTAAGCCATCTCACCGAGACTCTTAAGGAGCGTCCAATGGAAAAGGCAGGTAACTGCAGTTTGATTACCTCTGATCAACTTGTTGAAGCCTTTTCATTCTTCATGATCATATGGAATGTTTTAGTGCGGTCCTCCTCCACCATTTCCCTTAGAACATCATCTTCAATCTTTTCAGCTTGCCAGCGAGAAGGATCCTCCACAAAAGCCTCGCTAAAAATCATACTTGAGACCCACTCCTTCCATGTTGTCCTTCGATACTTATCTTCTTCCAGCGTGCCCGTTTGCAGGAGCTGATACACATAAACCATCCTTTGCTGACCAGGCCGGAAAGCCCGTGCTATAGCCTGCTTTGTCTTGGAAGGGTTCCATTCAGAATCCAATAATATCACTCGCGAAGCTGCTGTCAAACTAATCCCTTCAGCACAAGCTGTGATTGAAGCAAGTAGTACCCTTGAGGGCCCCCCAGCTTCCTCAAATTTATCCATCACTCTTCCTCTTTCAAATAACTCTAAATCCCCTGTAAGGACCAAAACTTCTCTACCCCTTTGCCACTTGAAGATATGCTCAAATAACTCCACAAACAGTTTAACAGGTGCAATGTTGTGGCAGAAGATCAGTACCTTCTCCTTCCTGAAAATGCGGTACACGAGGTTCAAAACAAATCTTACCTTTGACCCTTTCTTCAGATCAAACTTGTACTTTTCAAGCTCCATTAGTTCCCCATTTCTAAAAAACTTGTTAGCACAGGTTGTAGTTTTCACTAACCAAGGATGTATTGACCCAAGGGTTATCAAAAGCTCTAATTCCAGTGGATATCCATGGCATTCGGCCATTATCTTGTGTAGTTTAACCAAAATTTCATGTTGTATGTCGGTTGAATTCATTAATAAGGTGTAAATCTGTAAACCAGGAAGGCTGTCACTACTTCCACCTTCATACACATCTATAAAGCCACTTGTGATATTTCTCAACATGTTTATACCCTGCCTCCTCTCTTCTCCCACGTTTGAATCAATTCTTTTAGCAATCTTGTCTAAAAAGAACTTTCTTGCTCGGGCTTCTCGCAAATAGAGTGCTTTTTCTGTCCCTTTCTTTTGCCTCTTGTATTTTGGGTCTAATTCCTTCAAAACTTCATTTACAAACATGGGTCTTGCCAAGCAGAGGGTGTTAAAATATTCACAGAAATTGTTCTGAAACAATGTACCTGAAAGCAATATTCTCAGTTCTGTTTCCACTTTCATCAAAACCTTCCTCAACCTTGATTTTGTACTTCTAGGGTTGTGCCCTTCATCTAGTACCAATATCCCCGGACTTTCCCGCAACACTCTAGCCATAAACCTTCTGTGTGCAAACTTCGAGTCTTCTCGCATTAATGCTAGAAACGAGGTATAACCCATGACCAGAACACTTGGGTGTGCATGCCACTTCTGTACTTTCTCTAGGCAATCCAAAACATGCATGACATCATCAGTGGGCTTTGGAACTCCTGGGATGGACACAGGTTTATGAAAGGATGGTGATTTCTGCTTGAAGACTCTGTAGGTTCTACGACCGTGAATTAGATAAACTGGAACAGGAATTTCCCACTTGATGCATTCCTTGTACCAGGTATATAGCGTAGTCTTTGGAGCAAGAACCAAGGGTCGTTTTCCGGGGAACAATTTCAAATAGCTAACAAGGAATGAAATAATGAGAAACGTTTTCCCAGCCCCAGGAGAATGAGAAATAACACAACCACCGGTTTTCTTGGATGCTCGTTTCATAAGTGAAGGTTCTAAAGACCCAGCAACGTTTCGCCATAGAAATTCATAAGCTTTTTTTTGGTGTAAGTGTAATTTTCCTCTAAGTTCAGGAATTAAGGCCCACACATTCTCATTTTCTTCTGATAATGGCACATCAGCAGAGGCTTGGCGACAGAGAACTTCCAAACCATCGTCTTCATCCAGCTTATGCTTTGAATCTTCTTCATTGCATTTCTTCTCATCTGTGTTCCAGCTTGTGTGTTGCATCTGGAGAAATAAACAAGTAATCAGGTATCTGGTGAAACAACACCATCACTACAAAATAATGAAAAATGATGAATCTACAAGCGTTTGAACCTGACATTTATTGTACCATGTAGGAGATCATTGTCATGTGTTAAACTACCACTTATCCCATAAACTTAAGCAGGCAACACGTGAAATATTTTAATTGAAATGAGAGGTAAACTATAGGAGTCAGGGTCCAAACTCATGACCTTTGCTCTATTACCATATTAAATCACTATTTATTCCAAAAACTTAAACTGATAGGAATAAGTGAATTTAATTATTTAATTAATATTTAACATCATTGATAAACCTAATCAAATAATTTGGCCCCCACTCAAGAGGGGTTTATGTAATTTTCCAAGACAAATGGATAGCCTGCAAAGGAAATGATACATCGCACTCCAGGGTCACATACTTCATTGTTCTTCATAGGTTTCACAATAACTAAACATTTTCTCCCCTGCATATTCAGTACATGTGGCAGCAGAATGGTATCAAAGAAGTCCTGCCTCCATCTAGAGGGCAGGAAAAAACAAAGAGGAGGCAAGATAAGAAAAATTCAAAGAAAAAAAATTGCATTCATGAGTTCCAAACTTACAAAGGGTGCTGAAACATCTCTTATCTCAGAGCTCACATAGCCGCATCTAGAGCACAGAATTCCAATTTCTTCATCCAATTTGTATTCATGCAGGCAACTTTCACTTAATTTTTTCATGATCCCAATGGACATTCCCGCGTTTGAGCCCTGAAAATCATTTTACAAGACTGAATGAGCCTTAAGGGATCAGATCCAATAAAGGCCACAAAAGATTGAGATAAGTATGTGTTTAATAATTTCATACATCCCTTCTTCTTTAAACCATTTTCTCATTGCTCCACAAGAGCTTTCAGATTATGTTGTTAACTAGGTATTAGTGAGAGAGAGAGAGAAACTTATCAACTGAGGATCAAATAAATAGAGACTTTGATCCTGATAACAGGTTAAGAGTCTATACCTCATTGTCTTCAAAAAGATAATTTGATGCCATGGCTAGTTCCATTTCTTTCCACAACATTTCAGTCTCCGAGATCTCTCCCTCATCCTCATCTGGGGGCGGTTCCAGCTCCGTGCTTTGGTCCAAGCTGTTTGTTTCCTGGCATTTTTTCCACTGGTCAATGATCTGCGGCTCTTCTTTCTTGACTGTTGTATCCATGTTCTTCAAGAATGAATTTATCATATCCCTGTATGCACCTACACTCAAGGATCTCTTCTGATAAGTTCTTTCTTCATTAAGAGTATCCCTTTTTGTATATACAGAGTGATATCTTTTTCTTTGGACTTCTCTCCCAGAAGCTTTTCCTTCCCATCCACCTTCAAAATCCATATCTTCCAAGCCAGAAATTTTCTTTCTCTGTGCTTTAGGGGTACTATCAATGTAATAATACTTCGAGGAAATTTCAGTGATATCATCTTCATAATTTCCGCGACTCTTGGCAAGATGGTGATAGTGTTCAAAGGCTATTGGATCATTTTCATCAGGCAGAGGAACTATAGCAAGTTGATTTTTATGCTCTATTTGACTAGCTACACTCGATTTAACCTCCCTTGATTTACTCTTACTTTTGTAGACTAGTAGATCTGCACAGGGATTTTTACTTCGGGAATAGATATTTTGTTCAACCTCATTTTGCTCTTCTGAACAGCTTGCATCTGTACCAATCAGGCACGCTAGTGGTAATAACATTTCGTCATCTTTCCAGTGTTCTATCTTGTATGGCCTGGTTCGGACAAAGCCAACATCTATCTCTGACGCACTATCACAGCCAAGAAAGCGCTCAGGTTGTACATTTCGACGTTTGGAACGTCGCAAGCCCATGAGATCATAAAATGGTGATAGAGCTTCATGCGTTTCAGAAGCTGGACCTGCCTCAATGGCATCTGCCGGAAAAAATTGTACTACGGTGGGTAGTAAGATATCATTTTCTACTCTAAAATTTACAGCCTTTAAGTAATTACCAGAGTCTAATGTACAGCTGTCCTCATCAGCTCCCAAAATTTGATAGACAATCTTGTTTTGCACTGATCTTACATCAAAAGCAATCTGCTTAAAAACTGATGCAACAAGCAACCATGAAAGCTCAGATACAAATTTCCCCAGAAACAATTTAGTTTTAGGCAAGTCAGAGCAGTCCTCAGAGTAAGCCCAGCGATAGTGCCGATCTTCACAAGGAACACGTTCAAGCTTTTGGAGGATGGAAATTTTATCGATTCCTACTATACTAGCCTCTTTACTAAGTGTACCTGTCTCTGAACCTAGAGGGCCTTGGTTAACATAAAAGTTAACATAAAACTCGCACGAGCATTGATATTCATGAGGCTTCCTCTCAATAGAACTTATTCTAGCATCTAACCATACCTATATTAGAAAGAGAAATCTGCTAATCAAACATGTATAACAAAACAAGCCAAGTAATATGTAAAGAAATAATAGTCATAGGCAAGGTGAGCACGCTAGAAAGGTGAAATGACAATCAGTCAAGCGAGCAAAATGCATAGTTTCACAGCACAGGAAGAAACTTTGGTATTAGGACATGATTTTGGTAATTGCATTCCCCTTCTCTTAGGAGCTCAAAAGAGCACCTAAGCCTTTTTCTTTTCCTTTTGTTTAACCTCAATAGGGTAGAGTAACTTCTAAACTATCAATCTAGCACCAGAATGTGTTACAATACTAAGAAACATAGAACTTACAATCATCACATAAAATTGCTAAAAGCTGTGAAAATAATAGAAAGAATTAGAACTCAGACCTAATTGCAAAAATATTTAGAAGTACAAAGAATAGAAGGGGGAGGAGGGGGAGGGGGGGGGGGAGGGAGTTTTCAAAACATAATTTCAACAAGTCAACAAGTCACGGTACTGAAGTATCATTGCAGACATAAGCAAAAAGCTATGCATTTTACAGGGGTACCGTAACACAACCCCACACACACAACACTACAAAAAGTGGATTTATAACTTAGGACTTTGGAAAAACAATATTGGCTTGAAATTGTCAGTAGGTCTTACACATGAGAACTAAGTAAATATATATAAATATATTATGTATGTGCAACACAAACGCATGCGCGCGCGCACACACAGCATGTCAAAACATTTGGGCTGTCAATATTGCCTGTTGAAGCTGAGACAAAGAAATCCAGGTTACAAAGGCTAATAAAATGGTGACTTACAGGCTCCCGGTTTTCCTCATCTGAACTTTTTGCATGTTGAGATTGTGAAAGCACGCATATGTCAATGCCGGGTCTCAGATAGCAGGTACAGTCAGATAAAGTAGCTTGCCTTGACCGTACACGAAGGTTTGAGAAGGGACTTTTCTCCTCAATTATGTACTGATTATCCATGAAATGCATGACCATAGTCCCATTCATGATTCTGATGAGCTCCACCGCTTCCCATGAGCCATACAATAGAGCTTCAAAAGCTGTCAGATGAAAAAATAGTAAGTTCCTAGGAATTGGAAGAGGTTTAAGAACATTCACATAACTCCAACAGAAAAATCTCTGGTATTCGATAACCGCAGAAATTATATAAATTTTTTTTGTATCAACTGAAATGAACACATCCTGTTAACTTATAGCAATCAAAGTCATGGTTCAAGAAGGACTAATGTCTTATGATTCATTACATTCTCCAACGTATTTGTTAACTCCATCTTACTCTAACAATTAGAGCCTATAACCCTGTCATGGTTGTCTTTCCTGGCGGTAACGTTATTAACTTCATGGAGCAAAATTAAAAATAAGACAAAAATTTTAATCCCTACCCCACACCAAAAAAACAAATGTTGAGCTTTCAAGTGCCCAGTGACTTCTCATCATGTTTCAGGACTACATCACACTCAGAACAGGTTCTATAGTAACATCAATGAAATTCGGCAGCAATTTTTTCCTTTTTTGGTATAGATAGGTATAAACAGTCATCCAACTCATGATGTAAAACGGCAATACTGTTCAAACATGGCAACTGAATCCTCATCTAACCAGAAATCATAAGCTGAATACAATCTATATAGTTTCAATTCAAAAGAAAAAGAAGAAATAGTTTACAACTTATCAACAGTAAAATAAAATAAAAGAACAAGAGGGAGGAGGTAATGCTTACGGTAAGCATCGAATGGATGTTTCGATTGATGCAGATGCCTTTTCTTCATCATTGTTGACTAGCAAACACGCTCAGCCCTTTCAATAATTCCCACAATCATAGGTACAAAGTCACATTTCTGCATTACATAGACAATTATGCGCATTTCAAACCCAAGCAATTTAATCGAATGAGGTGCAAAATTCAAACAACTTCTCAAATGCGCTTACAGAAATTCGAGCAGGTTGTACCAAGGACAAGGGTTCATAGGCTTCTACTTATATACAAGTAATAATGTGATGACTGGTTCTTCCTTTACAGAAAGGATATGTATTAGAAAACCTATCACTATTCCGCATGAAGCACAACAAGCTTCATATCACATCATATTAATAGCAGTTATTAACTTGTTTCAATTTCAGAAGAGCCTTACTAATCCAATATTAGAATCATAAGAACATCCAACCTAATTTAATACCATGGACCCACTGTTCCCCACCTTCCCTCTCCTTGCAGTACCAAAAGGGGAAAAAAGAAAAAAAAGTAAAGGATTGAAAGATTCGCACTACCGAAAAGACAATAATGCATTAAGAGCCCTGGCTCCAGAATATACTTGTGAGCCACTAACTTTCCCTGAAAACCTTCAACAACACTTTTATCTTATTAATAAAAAAGGTTATTAATCCTTTTCCCCAGAAAACAAAGTAAATAGAATAAAATAAATAACGATCACATCATTAGACAGAGACCCTCAAGTATCGCTCATATGGATCAAAACAGAGAAAAATTTACCTCCAATGACAAAAAAATGCATGTTATGATAAATACCCGAAAAAGCAAAAAGACTAGAAGTATATATCAAGTATGGTTAATCACACAAAACATGTACAACAGAATGAGAATCAATCAATTCAGACAAGCTAAATCACCACGAGATTTTATACAATTCCAGGAAGACCCAAGAAAAGACATCAAATACCAAAGTTGAGGTGAATTTACCTGAGGAAAAAAAAAATCTGGGTCTGAAATGAAAGTCAGATTCCGGCGAGTTTGGTGTTTGGAAATCAGATAACGGTCAGGTCTTAAAGGGGAAAAAAAACAATCTCACTGTCTGAAGCTGGGTATGAATTAGGCAAAGAAGTGATGCAAGAGAGAGAGAGAGTGAGTGAGTGAGTAAATAAGTGAGTGAGGGAGCAACGGGAGACAAGGACAGTACAGCGTAGAAATCTATAGACTGATTTATTATGTATTACTGGGGCAGTCTGAAATTCTTGAATTTCGTGCTGTTGCATGAGTAAAAAGTGGTAGTTGAGACTTGGAACACTCGCGGGTAAGGGCAGGTGGAGTAGATGAGTGGAAATGAAGAGGGTAGAACAGGAATTCTATGTGGATTAACGGCTCTGATTATTTGTCTTAGGTAGTTGGGTGGGACCATCGGGGTGATGTATGTGCGTGTGTGTTCGTGACTGGGACAAATATTCGGTTGTGAACCTTATAGTCAAATGCTTTGTTTCGCTGTCGACTTTTCCGGGCTTCGAGCTGTGCTAAGTTTTTGATTCTGGTTAGTGAGCTGAACCCATTTACTCAGGAAAAAGTCTACTTTTTTAACTTTTTCATCCGATTCAAGTATAAAAAAATTTTAAATTTGTTTTTTTAAAAAAAAAATACAAAAAAAATTGAATAGGATTGAATGCTTGGATTCATTCTCATTTATTACACATATTTAATATTTGAAGTGGCATATTTTAAGTGATTAATAAATAATTTCTTTTTAAGTAACTGATGTATTAAATTATTTAAAACACATTGAATAAGTTGGTGTAAAATAAATATGAAAAGTAAGATTATTTTTTTACTCTCATCCTCTAAAATAATGGACTGCTAAAGCGCAAGCGGTTAATTTCCTTTTAACTTAGACTAATAAATTAATATCTATTGATTCTCACGTGTATTTTTTTTTCATAATATTAACATTGCATGTGATTATTATGGGTATTTTTACACGTGTACATATATTTAAAGATAAATGCTAATTTAATATACTATATTAAATAAAATTTTGTCCGACCAAATTTGGCAAGTCTACTCATATCTTTTCATATAGATGCGTTTTTGCCATTAATGTTTTTAGCTAATTTTGGTAACTTGTAGTGGATAATGTTAATGAGATGCTTCTCAAAATTCGGATAGTAACTACGGTTGTGAGCTGGGAAATTTGTTGTTTCTTTCCCACGGCATGGGTTCTTTTATTAGATTTGGCCCGTGATTCTGTCTATTTCGGCATTAGTTTTTGTTGAATAAGGTCACCTTTTTTTTTTTTAAAGGCACAGGAGATACTACATTTAGATCTAAAAATCTCTTTAGACAAAAGAGAGGTACAAACTATAAAGATCTAGGTAAAAGGGAGCAAAGAAGCCAAAGGTGTGTTGTGGGATTCAAACAAAAACGGTAGCACGGGCGGGACATGCTCATTGTGGCGACGCGTGACAGAAAAAGTAGGTGGTAAGTGAATTTAAGGCCAATGAAAGTGGAGAGGTGGCGCATTAGAGAGGAGAATGATCCTATTCCCATTAGAGGTGGAGGAAGTGGATCCACAATAAATGTGGCTTTTCAAGTTTTAGCTCTTTCCTCCTCTCCGGTCCACACCCACCAAGAGGAATTAAGAAAAAAAAAAATGCTAGCACATTCGCCATTAGCAACGACATTTTTTTTTTTTTCCTTTGTTTATTCAATACGAGAGAGGGAAAAAGGGGATCATTTATTAGCAATGGCTTGCTCATGAATAATATTTCTTGCCCGACGAAGGACATTATGCCAGCATCTGGGCCCGGGCTGCAACAGTAGTGACGTGGGTCCTAATTCGGATCTATTACATGTTCTTAGAGGACGGGCCCAAACTTGGCCATTGTTTACAATATTTAACCCAAGGCTTTCAAAAGTGGTGTTAATCGCAACAAAGACCGAGCCCAAAAGTGAAATTCGGACAGCCCACAAAAGAAAGTTACATGGCCCATATGTTCCAAGCGGTGTGGGGCCATTTGCCCGAGATAGGTGAGTCATGCAGTTTCTGTTCCTTGGTGCGTCAAGAACAGGAACACAGTTTTTTTCTCATGTGAAGGTAGGTCGCGTTAGTGTTTTGATTCCTGGCCAGAGTTTGCACCAAGGAACAGAAATTGCTGGAACATCTCGGGATCTTTTGAACTTCAAAATCAAGTAATATATCAAATGCAATGTAATCGGCGAGTGTGCATCTCCAATGGGATAGAGAAAGGACATGTCTTTTTTTTTTCCTATTCAAATAAGGGAACCGGGAAAAGGGGGAAAAAGGAAGGACATGTCTTTCAATTCCTAAGACAGATAACCGATTTTGTCTAGTGAAAAAAATTGGTCAAAGACAGGATTTTGATGTTTAGCCACACTACTGCCCACAAACATCACACGAGATAAGAATCAATGGTTATAAAGTTGATACGGCTCAAGCAATGGATAAAGAAAAATAGACCCACAAGAGAAATTAGTCCCATTATAAGCTCGGCAACAAAGTGCTTACTTAAAGAATGTATTACCAACGTAGATGGATGTGATAAAATATTAATTAAATAATTAAATTTATTATTTTTATTAAATTAAGCTTTTTAAATAATTATGACTTAATATGGTATTGGTAAGATCTTGAGTTCCCATCTTAATTATACAATTTACTCAATTTTTAATCAAAATATTTCACTAATTGTTTAGTCTCATGCGTGGAAAGGAGTGCTAAATTATTAATTTAAACTTTTAAGACAACTGATAATTTTAGAGTCTTCAACCATAATTATGCATTTGAAAGTAATACAAGTGTCT
This sequence comes from Betula pendula, assembly GCA_900184695.1. NCBI lineage: Eukaryota > Viridiplantae > Streptophyta > Magnoliopsida > Fagales > Betulaceae > Betula > Betula pendula. The sequence goes on along the minus strand of FXXK01000116.1, from coordinate 684,695 downwards.
TTCTTGATATTTTTAGCCTTTGAATGAATTTACTTGTTTTGAGTATTACTACTGTTGTTAAGTTTATGGGTAAAATGCACTTTATTCCTCCAACTCACATCACATTTACACTTCGACCTCTAAATTACGATTTACTGCAATTTGAGCTTACAAACGGTTAAAATGTTGGCAGTTATTCTTGAGATTTGGTTGTTATTGTGAATGGAAAATGTCGTATGTGTATCACAATTATTTTGAAGCTAATGATTTACATTTAGGGTTAAACTAAAATGTTTTAGAAAAAAAAATGCTTGTAAAAAAAGTCTTTATTATAAGAGGGGTGATCGCAAAACCACCCTCATCTATTATGGCACTGGGAGGTTATGCAGCCACCTTCATCTATTGTGAGAGGATTGGCCACGCGATCACCTCTTTGTTTTGGCAAGGGATGGCTAAGAAGAGACTCTAAACAAATTTAAAACTAAAAGAACTACAAAAGTCGGAGCAACCATTGAGCAAAGACATGCAAGAAAACCACAACAACCAACAGAAAATCCAATCATCAAGTAACTAAAGTAAGAAACAAGCATATAAGTCACGAGAGAGGAAAAGTTGAGAAACCTCTCCCCCATCGCATCGTTCACCCCCAAAGTCAAACAGCCGAAGTTTTAGAGTAATAAAGGAGTAGACCAGAATGCAAGACAAAGACTATCTATGTGCACCAATTGGCCCGGCCAAAGGACACGATTGTAAAACATCTCTAAGCCACACGGACACACCGAAGAGCTTCCCCAACTCCCAATAAGACTAGAGCCGCTATTGCTTTGTTGTAGGAATGAGTTATTAGAATTCATACAATATGTGAAATGTGGGCTTAACTCAACTCCAAAAGACGCCTTGAGGAGTTAGAGATGCCACAACCTTATAAAGAGCACATGCACTAGTTTCCTTAGTAATATGAGACTTCCAACACGCCTCCTCACGTGTGGCAAGAGGACATCCAAGCCAACACATGAAAACAGGTGACGATAAGGCCACAAGCTAAGAACCTTGCTTTGATACCATATTAGAATTCACACAATATGTGAAAGGTGTGCCTAACTCAAATTCTAAAAGACGCCTTAAAGAGTGAGAGATGTCACAACCTTATAAAGAGCACATACACTAATTTTCTTAACAATGTAGGACTTCCAACATGAGTGCTACGCAATCACCCCTTCCTATCTATTGCACAATAAACAAAGATCGGAAGGAAAAGACCGTATTTGCATGTATACCCCATGTTAATCCTAATATGGGGGAGGCATAAGTAGCCGCCACGATCATCTCAAAGTTTGCCCACTCTGTCATCCAGCTGCAGCCAGGCTTCTATTTTTCAATCTTTATATTTTTGTGCAAGAATTTTTTTTTCTTTTTTTTAAAAAAAAGTAAATATGAAACAAGGGTAAATTTTTCATAAAAAAAACCTCACATCATGTGCTGCTCACCCGTCAATATTAACAGCCAAATCCGACTATATTTTTTTAAGAGTTATTATGCTAAAAACCAAACCCCTACTATGCTATATGACAGTACCTATCGACTCCTAAATTTATTCTTTGTTAAACAAAATTCAAGAGTTAAAAGACACTGCCACGTCAACAACATAGCGATCCCCATGGGACTTTTAGCATTTCTATTCCCCTCTTGAAATGGTTTGTTTATTTTTGAAGACCCCTTTTGGAGCTTGATATACTACCATAAAACAGGGTAGAGCCGGTAGGCAGTTGGCTTTCTATGATGTCTTCTGCCACCTTTGAGAGGTCCCAGATTAACAGACATGTAGCGAACCAGACCTGTAAACAAACACAAATATACAACCAAAAGTTTGTTTTTATACATACTTCCATCTAAAGTGCACACCTTTAAAGGTCATTCCATTTAACAGTTTGTGTTTTCAAAAGTGGTATACGATGAAGAAAAACAAGCTAAATTGGGGAATCTAAAACCTGAAGAAAATAAGCTCGGTCTGCAATAAAAAATACAAGCATTCATCCTATCTCCCAGAGTCTAAAATCTGATCATCCTAAATTGAAGTATTCATCAAAGTCTAAAATTTGATCATCCTAAATTGAGGTATTCATCCGTCCCATTCTTCTCATCATCCAACCTATCAGACTTCAGGAAGTCAAAGCTATAATCAACTCCGGAAGGTGCCTGCTCCATATGATTCAGTGTCCCCAGCAACTTGGAGTCTGGATTCTGAAACTGGTATGACAAACTTGATGGTTTCTCGCATTGATTGCCGTCAGGGAGCCCTATTTGAGCAGCATCATAACTCACACCCAGTATGGAATTAGTGTTGCCAAGAGGATTACTGTCTAAGAGCCCCATAAGTTCATCCACATCAAACAGTTCCTCAACCGAATCCTCTAAAAACTCCTGTCCATTGTTCCAACAATTGTTCTTTAAGTCAATAGGCTCATCCTTCGGCTCCTCCTTAATTTTATACATGTCACTGCAAGTGCCATTTGTAACATGTAAGGACTCCTCCTTCGCTTCTGGCTGCAGCGTACTACTTGGAATTCTAGTTTCAGAGACTGCTGCGTGCAGAGCATTGATTCCGGATTCACTTTGCCCATCCTCATTCTTCACATTGGGGTAGACCTCGGAGTAATTTGATGTAGTCGTGGAATCTGAACCAAATGGAGTTGACACCGAGCAAATGCCTGATGAAGTGGTGAATGGACAGCAATCCGGAAAGTTGAGGCGAGCGTAAGAACCATACATGGTCCTTGCGGCTTTATCATAAGCAAAGGCAGCTTCAACTGCATTTGCATAAGTACCAAGCCAAAGCCTCTTCCCCCTATTTGGCTCTCGAATTTCTGCAACCCACTTTCCCCATGTTCTCTGCCTCACCCCTCTGTAATTACATCGCGAGTTCTCTGGTCCTCCCTTCCCTTTCATACATCCCTTCTTCGACCCAACAGCAGGAGCTTTACGATTCGGTTTAATCTCATTATTGCAAGAATCGAGCTGGGCATAATACTCTTTCCACTTGGCGAGGGTTTCAGCCACGGACATAGATCCATCACCTCTACTCCGCGATTTCTTCTTCCTGGAAACATTTAAGGGCAGAGAGGTCTCGTTACAACCTCGATCACAAGCACCCATCTTTGCAAAATTCAATACACAGAGATCGTTTTATAGTATTGCACAGCAACCGCAACCACCTTCCAAGCAACAATCAAGCAATAAAGCTGTTGCTATTCTCCGAAGGCAACAACAAAATCCGTATTCTGGGTATTACTCCTAATATGAGACTTTCAGAATCTGCACTAAGATTGGAAGCAAAAACTCCATTAAAATCTGGAAATTCAACAACGGAACTGCTGTAACATAACTTATCATCATGTCTGGAAATCCAAATACAAGACAAGAAACTGAGTCATATCAGAACAGACAATTTTTATTACCCGCACACTGGCGGCTGTGGCACTTAGTAGGACAACTTTGGACGAAGCCTAAAGTTTCCTTCGGCACCAAGTATTTGACTTTTTTCTTTTTAATGTAAAAGGCTAGTCACCCTAAACCTTAAACCCTAAACCCAAAAACAGTAGAACCCCAAAACCAGTAGAAGACCAAGAAATTCCCCGAAATCAAAAACCACACCCCAAAGGAAAACCCAATGATCCAAGTGTTGTGAAAAATCAAGCATTCAATCAATTAAGAGGATCCTAAATCATGAAAAAACCAAGTAACCAAATCGAATTTCCCGAAACCCAAAATTCTCACTCACACAATCACAAACCCCAGCAAAAATCATCAACCAAGAGACACAAATTGAAAGAACAAAAGACCTAATAACATTCAAAGAAACGAAAGGAAAAGGTTTGAATGAACCAACCTCTCAGGTGTAGTCTTCGACGACATGCCAATTGAAGAAACACTCGTGAATGTGATCTCTTCCTTCTGATCAAGAACGCTGCGTTTCAGACGAAGCTTGAGGTTTGTTTTTCGCTGTGAACAGCTTTGTGTGATACTTTCCTGTGTGTTAAGAACGGCTTTTGTGGACGGCTCTTTAGTTGGCGAAATCCGGAATTCTCTTTAAGCGCGAGCTGGGAAGGGCATTTAATATTTATAGCCTTCTCTAGATATTTCCCAACTTTGCTTTTGGGCTTTTTTCTATGTGGATATTTTGACGTGGCGCTTTCTAGTCCTTTCGAATCGCTTCGGAACCCGAACCTTGTGGAACGTGGCACGTGGCACCTGAAGCTTCCCGAGCCACTACGAGCCCAGCTGTAGATTTCTTTGCTCCGAAGCATTTCTCTCAACTCCTTCCTTTGTCTTATGACTCTTATTCCTTATCCGTTATCTGATTTTTTAATTCAAAATTTATACCGAAGAAAATCCTATAAATCACAAAAGATTATTAAAAAAGATCTTGATCGTTTATCCCAGTGAAAACTATGCAAAATTACACGATTGACCTCCGGTCAAGAATGTTTGCAAAAAAGGGTTGAGATAAGCACGACACAAAAACGGTGGGTGTTTTGGATTATTGTGTTTAGAATTGCGTGTTTCTCTTACATGTCATTGGCTAAATGTCGTCATGCGATAGGGTAGGGCTCTGGTTTTGTGTGACATTCAATTAGCAACCCTCTAATAAGGTACAACCTTATCATATGTCACTTGTTAGGGCAGTATGGCCTTAATAAAATAATGACATCAAATTCTTTGCGTATGATTTTTATTGGGTTTCAGATTCTGCTACATGTCTGTTAATGGTATTTGGGGCGTTGTTAGGAATATTAAGATAATTATGATGAGGCAGAAGGAGGTGTGATCCCCTACTACACATCTTCCGTCATTCCCTAACCAATTGGCAGGTGGAGCCTACCTAACCACGAGATTTTAGGCCCACAACCCCAATGGACCTCTTTGGTTTTGTTCCAGACGGGTTGGATGTTTGTACATCGAACACCAAATTTTTAAATTCCTCATGCTATTTATAATTTACATCTTAACAATAACTTGTGTCATTTTTCGTAGAATAATTTATTAGTTATAATTACACGCGCAACTCTTAAAAAAAGCAATAAAATAAATTAGAAATGTTATAAAATAGTACTATAATATGTTTTAGACAAAAAGATTTTAAAATATTTTTTGTCGTAATTTCAAAGCTTCTCTCTCTTTTCTGTGTAGAATTCATATTTAATTTTAAATGATGTTATATTTTATTTTTTAAACTATTTTTTAAATATTTATTTTATAAATTTGCTACTGAATTGATGAGATTCACATTAATTTAATATTAAATTCACTCATTTACAGTACAAAAATAAATAAAAGATGAAACGGAGATGGAATGATTTTTATAATTTTTCTTAATTAGTTTCATGTTTGTTCTGATTTTTTTTTTTATATATAATATCTCACTTTTTGTAAAATTCTTTCAATATAGACGTAGGAGTTTTTTTTTTTTTTTTTTACTATTCATTATAGACATAGGAGTTTTTTTTTTTTTTTTTTGTAGATTATAGACATAGGAGTTAAGAGTAGTACGTGCCCTTCTCATGTCCCATCATTGACCCCGAATATCCCGGCTCACTGTCCCCTCTTCCTCATCACCCATCAGCTACGTCCCTAGCCGTGCATGTGAGCCACGCGTCGCCGAGGAACTCTGTGCACGTGTTAACAAGTTATGCAAAACACATATTTGAGCCTTTTTTTTTCTTTTTCATTTATATTTTGAGTGTACTCTTGACGTGCGTGCATATGTCATCAAATAAAGTAAGAGAAAGAAGACCCCTCCTCGGATCCTCCTTTCCCTTGTTGTTATCCAAAGAAAAGAAAAAAAAAAAAAAATTGAGTAAGAGAAAGAAGGGCGGGATAAGGATCTCCTACGAGATAAACAGAGTTATAGGGAACCCCTTCCCTTTTCCCTAGTATGCTTAAAAAAAGAAAAAAAGAAAAAAAGAGTTATAGGTAAATCTGAACTCTGCTTTTCCTTTTTCATTGGGCTTAAAGAGTTCAGTTTTTTTTTTTTAATGTACATATGAATGAGAAATTTATAAATGAACAAATGAACAATGTTATTGGACTTAAATGGAGAGAACTTATGTTACACTTTGTTGCATCTATAAGGTACATAATATCATATTATTTAAAAAACTTAAATGCCGTACCAACATAGAAACTATTAGATATGTGAAATTTAATTTAAATTATGAAGTAGTTTTTCTTCATTGGAGGTGTTGGGTTCAATTAATTAATAAATAAACCTATATTAATTTTTTCTTTTGGTCCGACCAATTTTGTAGCAAGCAGATTGTCTAACACACACACACATATATGAATAATGTTACACACACTTTTTTTTTTACAATTTTTGACACGTGTTAATATATGATCAAATCCAAAAGTTATCAGAATTTATCACCCTTTAACATCTCAAAATCACATACCGATAAATGTCAACAATTGTAATTTAAAAAAAAAAAAAAAAGAAAGAAATTGTAAAAGTATATATAATATATATCTAGCATTTTTCATACACACACAATTTATATATATAATTGTTATTAACTTCCAAACGAAAAGGTTGTCAATTAAGAAACAAAATCTCAAGTTACCTTTGTGAAATCACAAATTTTTTGTATCCTCTACAACGACGCTAACAAGAGATTACCGGAGGGGCAGCATATTAGCATTAATTGTTGTTCAGCTACGTTATTGGGCACATGGGAAAGATGTTCAGGTAATGCTGTTTTTGTTTAACCTCTTTACAACTCCTGATTTGTCGCCAACTTCCCAACTCTATGATCAGCTTAATTCCTACTTATAATTACCTTCATTTCATTAATCTTAAATCTTAAATCTCTCTCACTTTTTTCCTTGTATTTCCTTCTCCTGCTTGTGTTCTTGAGCTTGAAGTTTTTGGTAGCTAATAATTAACGCTAGCTGCTGATTGAGTTATAATATTGTGGGATTCAGAATTCTCCTGAAGGCATTTGGGTTGCAAAATGTCCTCCGCAAGCAATATTGAAATCATCTACAACGTTACGAAAAACTGTGAAAGTTTCTGTAGAAAAGATTACTCCAAAACCATTTGGTCAGGACAGCAGACCTTTGTATGCGTGCATATTTTGATCATGGTTCAAGTATTCTCGGCCATCATCGCATCCCGACTGCTTTACTTTGTTCTTAGACCTTTGAAACAACCCAAATTTGTCTGCAGTGTTCTGGTAAGTGCGCTTCTTCCAATTCTTAGCCTCTTCTGCATTTCAATTTTAGGAAAATATTGTTTATGCAATCTTTTTACACAAGCTTGATCTTGTCCTTCACAAACATATTTCTTTTTCTTTTTTTTTTTGACCTTTTTTGGGAAAAGTATTTCACTTACCCAGCCCCTAAACAACCACGTTTTTTTTAAAAAAAAAATAAAATAAAATTTGTCCCTCCCTCTAAAAATTCTAGTTCGGTTGGTGTTTTTTTTTTTTTTAATATAAAAAAAATCATATTTAGTCAATAAGTTTTTATCTGATTTGAATTTAATTTTTGAGTTTCTAATTTCAAGAATATGGTTTTTATGTCTTGCCCATATTTTAAATAGGTTAATTTATCAGTTTTTCGTCAAAATGAATGACTTATCATATGTCACATGTATTTTAATTAACATGTTAATATTTATATCAACACTTAATATCAATGTCATATCATTAAGTGTCAATTCATTCATTAAAAAAAAGAAAGACCAAACTCCAAAAACAAAAACCATCTTTTTTGTTATATTAATTTTTTAGATTTGTAGCGTTAAAGGAATAATTATTAACTTTGACGTTAATATAAATCCTAACGTGTCAAATGAGACATACGTGACAAATAAAAAATCATTAACTTTGACGGTAAGGTGATAAAATGACTAATTTAAAACTTGAGTAAAACTTAAAGGACTTTATTTTTAAAATTGAAAACTCAAAAGGACTAAATTTAAATCAAATAAAAACTTAAGAGTTAAATATGGTTTTTTTTTTAGAATTTTTTTTTTTTAGATTAAGAGTATATATATTCTAACATGTTTTTCTTCTTATTCCCAGGGTGGCATTATTTTAGGACCTTCTGTCCTAGCGCACAACCCGGCAATCAAGGAAGTAATGTTCGTACCATACGAGAGGGTAGTGTTAAACACATTGACCCTCGTGGGCGCAATGTACTCTGTCTTCCTTATTGCAGTGAAAATAGATGCCTCCATGGTCTTAAGGACGACAAAGAACGCTTGGAGCATTGGTATAGCAGGCTTTGCGCTTCCTCTTTCCACACTCTTTGTCCTTATTTCCTTGTGGTACAAGGACGCCGACCTTCCCTATGCGGGTCAATCGACAGTCGTCCCCTTCTTTATGGCCGCTTATTTATCCATATCATTTTACCCTGTCGTCGCAAATGCTTTGGAAGAACTCGACCTTATAACTACTGAGTTGGGCCAACTTGCCCTGTCGTCGGCACTTGTCAATGACGTCATCAACTGGTTCTTCATGTCACTGGGTGTAATCTTTTTGAAAAACAACGTATTGCTGGCAATTAAGACTTTCGCTGCCTTCTTCGTATTCATGCTTTTTGCCATCTTTGTGGTACGACCGACAATAGTTTTGATCATTAAGAAAACACCACAAGGGAAAGAGGTACACGAAGAGTACGTTGTACTAATACTGCTTGGAGTTTTAGTCATGGGATTTATCACCGACTTTATAGGCACATCTGCTATTTACGGGCCTCTAATTCTGGGGCTTATTATACCGGACGGGCGTCCTCTAGGTTCAATTTTAGCAGAGAAGTCAGAATTGATCGTCTCGGAGTTTTTTCTACCATTGCTCTTTGTCCGCGTTGGCTATGAAATGGATATGCATGCGATTCATAATTGGGGTGCCTTTATCATATTGTGGGGCATCCTTTTTGCTGGATACTTTGCCAAGTTTATGGGGACAGTGCTAGCTTCACTGTTTTTCAAAATGAGGCCCAAACATGCTTTCTTGCTTGGCCTAATTATGAATAACAAGGGCATTATTGAGCTAATCAGTTATTTCCGGTGGAGAGACCAAAAGGTTAGACTTTGCCTCCGTTTGTTAAAATTTTTGTCTTTTTTTTTTTTCTTTTGTTTTCTGTTCTCCATTTGCTATGAAAAATCTATATACAAGGGTATTTATTTATGGGCTACATGTTCATCTTATTAATTTGTGTTCCTAATGTGGCAGATGGTCGATGAGCAATCTTATGCTGTAATTGTGTTGTCCATGCTGGCCATGACCGCAATTGTATCTCCATTGACAGAAATCTTGTACAAGCCTAAGGTGCGACTTGATATGTCAAACAAGCACCAACACATGAGAGCAATCCAAACCATGCCGCACGTCTCCGAGTTTCGGATCATCTCCTGCGTCCACAGCGAAGAAAATGTTCCCAGCATGATCAGCCTCATCGAAGCCTCCAGCGCAACAGAAGTAAGCCCAATCTGCGCCTACGTGATCCACCTCATGGAACTCGTGGGTCGAGCCGCTCCACTTCTTATCCATCTCAATAAGCAAAGAAGGAGATCATTCATGAGATTTGCCGGCAGCTACTCAAACTCCGATCACATCTTGTCTGCCTTTGAGAACTACGCCATGAACACAAGCGGTCGAGTCACGGTCCAACCATTGATGATGATCGCCCCCTACAAGGGCATGCACAGAAACATTTGCGGGCTCGCTAAAGCCAAACTAGCCCCTCTCATCATTGTTCCCTACCATGAGAACCAGCAATCTATTCAAGGCAACTGTATAGCCACAGCAATACGAGATCTAAATACCAATATACAACAATATGCCCCCTGCACGGTGGGGGTTTTAGTCGATAGGGGCTTGCGTACGGCCACGAGCGGCAGTCATTTCTCTTACCATGTCGCGGTGGTTTTCATTGGCGGACAAGACGACCGCGAGGCCCTTTCATATGCAGCACGCATGTCAGGCCATGCAGACGTGAGTATAACCGTGATGCGCATTATCTTGCGCGACAAGATATGGGAGAGCGAGTACGAAAAGTTGGACAGGTTTTTGGACGAAGCTTTGTATGATGAGTTCAAGGTCAAGAGTCTTATCAATGCGTGTGTGGTGTGTAAGGAGGTTGTGGTGGAGGATAGTATAGCAGTGATAGATGCAATTCGTTCTCTTGAGTGCAATTATGACCTTGTGATGGTGGGGCGGCACCACCAGCCCATGGTGGTACACGACGTAGAAATGCCTGCTTTTGTAGAGCATGAGGACTTGGGACTCGTCGGCGATGTACTTGCTTCGACCAACTTCGATGGAGGTTGTCAGTCTGTGTTGGTCCTGCGGACTATTTGTAGGTAAATTAAGGTTAATTAATGATACAATTAGTCTTATACACGTACACTTTGCTCGTAAGAAACGATCGAGTGAGCCTTTTCAAATTTTCCCTTATTTTCTCTTAGAATATTAATTATGTGATTACTGTAAATGGATTATCGTACCAAAACGTATGCCTCGAGGCCCTTGATTCTGTCTTTGTGCATGTAAATTATCTTTTAAGAGAAATATTAAGTTTATAAAATATTTTATATAAAAAGAAAAAAAAAAAATACCAAAGTGATTTGGTACAGAAAGATTGAGAAGATAAAAATTCACATAACTTTGTAAAAGTTTTTTTTTTTTTTTTGTTATAAATATTTTATAAGTTTAATATTTCTCATCTTTCAACTAGAGATATAAAAAATTCATTGGAATATTCATCCTTCTTTATTTTTTTGAACTTACCCTCTCTTGATTAAACAAAAACAAGAATAAAGTGCACTCGAAACATATTAAGCACAAAAAGAGCCTCATGTGGACGTCAACAATTTTTAAGGGTTACATATACTTAAGTTCTTTGAACTATAGGTCATTTTTAAAATTACCATTAGATCAAAAGTTAATAATCATCGATAATAAATTTAATAGTAATTTTAAAAGTTACATCACTTTTAATTAACACTAGGTAGACATAAAAGGTGAGATATATAATTACTCTTTTTCAATTAATTTTTTTTTTTAAAAAAAGGACATAAATAGCTAAAAAATAAAAACAAGGACATAAATAGCTATTCATGTCCTCGTTTTTTTTTTAGCCTCTTAACAAGTCATGCTTTGTCACCAAGTTCCAACTGTCTCAGGTTCCTACCAACCGTCAAAAACGGCTGGCGCCATTTCTATCTTTAATCTTAAATCTCTCACACTTTTTTCCTTGTATTTTTTTTCTCAAATTTTTCCTGTTCCTCCTTCATTTCAATCTTAAATCTTAAATCTTAAATCTCTCTCACTTTTCTCCTTGTATTTTGTTTTCTTAAAATTTTCCTGTTGATAAAGCTGATTGAAATTGCACCCATGCACCGAGCACATTGACTAATTAATATTCTAGGATATTTGAGATTTCTCCTGGTCAAGAAGTTCTAGGTGGCAAAATGCCCATCTCAAACAATGAAACCATCTACAGCATTGGGGCAAACGGGGAAGAAATAATTTGTATACAAGATTCAAGGAGAGGTTACTTCCAAAGCACTGGAGAGCATTCCCTTGAATTCGTGCTTCCTGTGATGATGCTCCAAGTCTTCTTGGCCTTCTTCGTATCCCGACTGCTTTACTATGTTCTTAGACCTTTGAAACAACCCAAAATTGTCTGCAATGTTCTGGTATGCTTCTCCCAATTCTTAGCCTATTCTGCATATTTAAATTTTGGGAAAATATTGTTTAATACAATATTTTTTACACAAGCTAGGTTGATCTTGTCCTTTACAAACATCTATGATTTTTTTTTTTTTAATAAACACATGTCTAGCTAGCTTGAGACTAAACACAGAAAACATCAACTAAGCCATATTTCTGTGGAGAGAATATGAAGAATTAAACTGATGATCATTCATCAACATGACATCGATCCATTATGATTATTAATAGGTTTAATTACATATACGTACGCATGATAATCCTTGTATTATTATCTATTTCTATAAATACAAGTTTGCTAAAGATTTTACGATGATCAACAAAACTTTGCAAACAGCAAAAGTTACCATTTGGACAGCCACCAATAATCCCTCAATTATATTAAGGAAATAATACTTACATATATAGAATTTACCATGGTTTGTGTATATATCAATATTATATAGAGAAAACTTTACTTATGTATCCCCTCGAAATATCACGGGTTTTGCAATGTTATTGCCAATTATCAAAAGTTGTAATGTGAGTATTTCATTTTTCAGTTCCTTTTAATTTCCTCTTACTGTTAGGATTTTGTGTTAACTCAAATGGCTAAGGTGAAATTTATCTTATACTCTTATGAAATTTATAAAAATAAAAGTTTATCAACAATAATTTTTTTTTTTAAAAAAAAAAAATCCACGACAATTTTTTACTTGTTTTTTTCAAACGGAAGTATTTTAGTCATTTTGATATCTTTTATTAAGATTTAACAAAAAATCCTAACAAATGAAAAAAATTAAATTGGAATGAATATTAAAATACTCACATTCCAACTTTTGATAATTTGACAATGCAATTATAAATTCCGTGACACTTCAAGGTAGTAAATGAAGTTACTCCCGTTGTATATTACATATTCAAAGCTCATAGGAAAATGATAAATTTACTTATTTAACTAATATTCTAATTATTTTTTCACATGTGAGCTCAAACTCATCATCAACAATTGAGAATCTAATTAATCACTAAGTTAATATTCCAACACTCATTTTTACATGTGAGTTCAAACACTCACAAGTTGTATAAGATTAAGGTTTTCGTAAAAAAGAGTAATTTAAGTATTTAATTAATATTCTGACAAATATTGTTTTTTGAAAATGTAATTTACAGTAATATCAAGTCCAATTACAAAAGATATTGTAACATGTTTTTCTTATTCACAGGGTGGCATTATTTTAGGACCTTCTGTCCTATCGTACAACCATGCAATCAGGGAAAGATGTTTCCCACCAAGAGAGATGGTGGTGTTAAATACAGTGTCCCTCCTGGGCGCAATGTACTCTGTTTTCCTTATTGCAGTGAAAATGGACACCTCCATGATCTTAAGGACAGCAAGAAACGCTTGGAGCATTGGTTTAACAGGAATGGTGCTTCCTTTTTTCACAGTCTTGTTCCTTATTTACTCGCTACCCTCGCTGAACAACAACGTCCTTCCTGAAGCGCGAAAAGCGACCGGCTTTCCGATGTTTATTGCCGCTTCCTTATCCTTATCATTTTTCCCTGTCGTTGCAAATGCTTTAGAAGAACTCAACCTTATAACTACTGAGTTGGGCCTACTTGCCCTGTCTTCGGCACTCGTCAATGATGTGATGGAATGGTTCTTAGTGTTGTTGAGTGTAATCGTTTTGAATAACGACGTATTGCAGGCAGTTGGGGCTCTCGCTGCCTTCTTTGCATTGGTGATTTTTACAATCCTTGTGGTACGGCCGGCAATAGTTTTGATCATCAAGAAAACACCACAAGGGAAAGAGGTACCTGAAGTCTACATTGTACTAACGCTTGTTGGAGTTTTAGCCATGGGATTTATCACAGACTTTATAGGCACATCTATTATTTACGGGGGTCTAATTTTGGGCTTTGTTATACCTGACGGACCTCCTCTAGGTTCAATTTTAGTAGAGAAGTCAGAATTTCTTGTCTCAGAGTTTTTTCTGCCATTGTTCTTTGTTCGCGTTGGCTACGAAATGAATGTGCATGCGATTCAAAATTGGGGTGCCTTTATCACTTTTGGGTGCATCCTTTTTGCTGCATACTTTGCCAAGTTTGTGGGGATAGTGATAGCTTCACTGTCTTTCAAAATGAGGCCCAAACATGCTTTCTTGCTCGGCGTAATTATGAATAACAAGGGCATTATTGAGCTTATCACTTATTTCCGGTGGAGAACCGGAACCCACAAGGTTAGACTTTGACTTTGTTTGTTAAAATTTTTATTCTGTGTTTTTTGTTTTAATTTTTACTCTCAAATAAAAATATTAACAAACACTCTTAAAAACACAAAAATAGTTTTTAACTTAAATGTCACGTCAATATATTTATGAACTAGCTACATGATCACCTTATTTGTGTTACTAATTAATGTGGCAGTTACTTGATGAGCAATCTTATGCTGTAATGGTGTTGTCCATGTTGGCCATGACCGCAATTGTATCTCCATTGACAGAAATCTTTTACAAACCTAAGGTACTACTCGATACGTCAAACAAGCACCAACACGTGAGAACAATCCAAACCCTGCCGCGCGTCTCCGAGTTTCGGATCATCTCCTGCGTCCACAGCGAAGAAAATGTTCCCAGCATGATCAGCCTCCTCGAAGCCTCCAACCCAACAGAAGTAAGCCCAATCTGCGCCTACGTGATCCACCTCATGGAACTCGTGGGTCGAGCCGCTCCACTTCTTATTCATCCCAACAAGTGGAAAAGCAGATCATTCAAGAGATTCACCGACAGCCACTTAAACTCCTATCACATCTTGTGCGCCTTTGAGAACTACGCCAAGAATACTAGTGGCCGAGTCACGGTCCAACCATTGACGATGATCGCCCCCTACAGGGGCATGTACAAAAACATTTGCGACCTCGCTCAAGACAAAAAAGCCCCTCTCATCATCGTTCCGTACCATGAGAATCAACAAGCTATTCAAGGCAACTATATCGCCGCAGCAATACGTGATCTAAATACCAATATACAAACATATGCCCCTTGCACGGTGGGGGTTCTAGTCGATAGGGGCTTGCGTACCAAGAACTGCAGCAATTTCTCTTACAGTGTCGCGGTGGTTTTCATCGGCGGACAGGACGACCGCGAGGCCCTTGCATATGCAGCACGCATGTCAGGCCATGCAGGCGTGAGTGTCACCGTGATGCGTATTATGTTGCGCAACAAGAAAGGGGAGAGCGAGTACGCGAAGTTGGACAGGTTTTTGGACGAAGCTCTGTTTGACGAGTTCAAGATCAATAGTATTATCAATTCGTGCGTGGTGTGTAGGGAGGTTGTGGTGGAGGATAGTGTGGCAGTGATAGATGCAATTCGTTCTCTCGAGTGTATACGCAATTACGACCTTGTGATGGTGGGGCGGCGCAACCAGCCCATGGTGTTACGTGATGTAGAAATGGCTTGTTTTGTAGAGCATGAGGACTTGGGACTCATTGGCGATGTACTTGTTTCAACGAACTTCAACGGAAGTACTTGGCTGTCTGTGTTGGTCCTGCGGACTGTTTGCAGGTAAATTAAGGTTAATGATACAACTGTTATACACACTCTGCTCGCAAGAAAGGAGTGAGCGAGTTTCAAATTTGCTCTTTTTTGTTTTTTTATCATTGTAGAACATCTTATTCTTGGTTCCCCAGCAAATGAAAAAAAAAAAAAAGTAAAAAAACACCCACACTCTACTTAAAATTTTTGGTATGCAATTTAAGAACTTAGGTTATGTTTGGTACGCGGAATGACTATTACTTAGAATAACCTTTATTAAGATTGGAAAAAGTGAAAATATATTAACCTTATAATAGTCATTCTCATAGCCACGGGAAAATTATTATTTCTTTAATTTAGGAAATAATTATTCATCTCAAATTTGAGAGACTAGCTATTTTCTCAATATATTGAAAGAAAATGTATTCTTTCATAACTATAGATGATTATTTTAAAATTAATTAATTTTATTTATTTCGCTCTTAATAAAAGTCATTTATAGAAATAATCATTCTGTATATCAAATATGTCCTTAGTGTTAAAGATGTTCATCACATATTTGTATGATCATCATCTTCTGCAGATGACTCACCTGCCACCTCAGCAATTCAGTCAACAACTCAAATTACTTCAGCAACATCGATAGTTCAGCCAACAATCCAAATTACAGCCATCTCAACTAATCATCTCCAACAGAAAAGTTTGCAGATGGTGGTCACACGATTACTATTGCAGCAGCATGATAACTACTATTTAGGATAAATTGAATAGTTTGAATAGCTATTGTCTTTATCTTGTTGTAAAGTTAAGCCTGTTGTAAATTTGTTTTTCATATTTATCGTCAAATGTAAATGTATGTTATAAATAGAATATGATCTGCAGTGCAAAACACTTGCATTTCCAAAATTGAATTTGTTTTCTTACATGGTATCAGATCCTCCCAGGTTCATAACCAATTTCAATCTAATTATGGCCTCTGCTTTTGTGCTTATTCTTCCCTGCCAACTGTAACCTTCATTGCCCCTGACATTGCTCATCTCATTTCCATTAAGCTTGACAATTCAAATTACTTGCTTTGGGTATCATTGATGGGTCCAAATCTTGTCCCCCAAAACTACTAGTTTACCCTGATAACAAGGAGACTTCCAAACTCAACCCAGATTTTGTTCTTTGACAAAAGAAAGACCAGTACTTGTTAAGCTTGTTGAACGCAATGTTGTTTGAGAGTGTTCTATCCTCAGCTTATGGACGTAATACCTCTCGACAAGTCTGGAGTTATCTTGCTTCAAACTTTGCATCTCAATCTCGGTCTAGGATAGCTCATATCAAATGATAATTGCAATCTCTGCAGTAAGGCACAAAGACTTGTTCTAAGTTTTTGCACCTTGTAAAGACTTTTTCTGGGTTTTTGTACCTTGCAAGGACTTGTTCTGATCAACTGAAAAATGTTGGAAAGCTTATAGAGGATGCTCTTATATCTGCGAGCAAAGAAAAACAAGCCACAAGAGTACCCCACCATCACATGCCTACGGATGCTCCTCTTGGAACGGTCCACGTACGTTAGGCAATTTAACACCCCGTTTTGCAAAGACAATAACGGGGCCAAAGCAAGAAATACAGAAACCCCACTTCCGATCTCTCAGGCTCCACTTTGTTGGCAAATAGGGCCTTACTAAACATCGATCCTCTGAGATGGATACCTGGCTGCAGGGGATACCTTAATCCTTTATATATCAATTTGTGATTATGTTGCTTCCCGCATTACAATGTTCTTGATTTTATCACTCATCTTTTATACTGATTGAGTTATGATGAGACTTGTACACCATGAAAATATTCTAAGTTCTAAATCTGTATTCAACATTAACTATAGAAAAACAATAAAAAAATACATCTCAAACAAAGAAACATGTCGGGTCTATAGCTCAATTAGATGGTACTTCACCATCTCCTCTAAACCCGCTTTATCTGTCAAAAAGAACAAAGAAACAGAGCAAGCACTAGCTCCCCAAATGCAGGGAAAACAACAGAGGAATCGTGAAATAATATAGCAGAAAAAATATATATTTAAAAAACCCTGTTACGGCAATTTGGTGGTAATTATTCTGCCGATGATCTTAACAAAGTGGCAAATCCGCTGGAGGAGGCTCGATCGACTGCAATTGTCCTACTCCGTTATCTACCAAGAACAGCATGGCCAAACCCCAGCCGATATGAACATCCAAGTGACAGTGCAATAACCAGGCACCTATATAAGTCAAAAATTAGATGGTTGAATTCATATATATGAAACAATTGAAAATATAATGGAAATTGTAATCTATGTGAACTTCTCAGTAACTTTTACCTGGATTGTCAGCGACAAATCTGATGACTGCCCATCCGTTCACAGGTACTGCTACTGTGTTCCTAAGAGGTGGATCAACAAGGTTAAATTTTGCTGTATCAGTCTTGGGATTGAAATTTCCAAAACCGTCCGCAATGATGTAGAAATCGTATCCGTGAAGATGAATTGGGTGGTTCTCAGGGGAGAAGATATTCGTGTCCTGTAAAACGACCTGCACCCTTGACCCGAACTTCAACTTGTACCCCTTTGTCCCCGGAGCAGGTTGCCACAGTGAGCGGCTGATATTGCCGGTGTAATCAAATTTTAGGGGTGGGTTTGCTGGGAAATCAGTGGTGAAAACTCCAGGAATGCCTTGCTCATAAGCCTGCAGTATGGAGATCTTGGATGGGAGCACAAAAGACACATTGTTCATGCTGGCAGTGAAGCGCGTTCCGTTGGGGCCTTGGCACCGCCTGGTTTTATTAAGATGTTTTGGGCATTGTTTGAGTCCTAGACCGATTGTGAAGAAGAGGTTTTCATCGATCTCAGTCGGGACTTCAACTTTCCTCAGACTTCTGAAGCTGTTACTGAAGGCAGTGACGGTGGCCGTGTCATTGAAAGCCGGTAGAGTGGGCATAACTGGTTTGCTTGATGCGCAGTTTTTGCCAGCGCAAGGAGCAGATTTGTACTCAAGAATGGCTGTGGTGGTGGTATTGTCGAATGGTGCACCTGGGGCGCTGGCATAGGCACGTGCTGCCAAGTAGTATCGAGCCGGAGGCTGGTCACCGTTGATCAAAACGTCGGTGGTCTGCCCAGGGCCTAGCATGAGGACGGTGGTGGTGAAGGGTTTGGTGTAGGAGGCATCTGCACCAACAACTGTAAGCTTGTGGTTGGCAACGGTGAAGAAAAGCGCTTGATTCAGGGCGGAATTGATGACTCGGAGGAGGTTTGTCTCGCCGGAGGCTATTGGAACTATGACAGTGTCTGCATAGGCAATCAAGTCATCTTCTTTGAAATCGATACTGAAACTGAAGCATAACTATTTTTTTTTGTTTTTTTTTCTAATAAAATAAGAAAAGGGCTACAATGGAGGGAGGCATAACAATTAACAAGCAAAGGAGTTCATTTTTCAGTCATTAAACTGGTGGGCCATGTCCAAAGCTAAGTCGCCCGGCCCACTGACGGAGATTGGCCCAAATGACTTTAAAATCATGACCCAAAAAAAGAAAAAAGAAGCTTTGATCGATCTGTATGTATTTAATCCAAGGAGGCGCTGTAAGGGTAATTCATTATGACGTCAGTTGACCGAAACACTTTTTTTTTTTTGGTTATTGACCGAAAGGCTTTAGGTGTTAGATGTTTGGAAAATGCTATTTTTTTTATCTATGCATTCAACTTCTATCCAACCCATGTGTAAATTTTTTTTAAAAAAAAACATAAAGAGAGTTGAATGGGGTTAGATGCTTGGGTTGGATACCAAACATCTCCCTAAATGTTTGTGCATGTGATAATATAATTTGATGGGGCCAGTTCACGTGTAACTAGAGAGAGAGCATGTAAAGTGCGGCGTAAATTGACGTAAGTCTATAAAAAAGATCATAGGTAATAATAAAAGTTATAATACCAACAAATTTTGATTCAATGATCCAGAAATAAAACAAAAAGAGAGGTAATCAATTTAGATTAATTTCTAGAAGCAAACCTTTGCTGGAGCAGTTGTAAAGGTCGCCAGGTTGACCGTTGATGGTGTATGCATCTGACACATTTGGAGCTGCTCCTGTGCGAGTCGCCTGTCTCACAACATCGATAGGGTTTGCATCCCACCATTCACCTAATAATATTTATCGTAAATATTCTTTATTATTTGTTACTCATTTGATCATCATTAATGCAATCAAAATGTTTTTTCTTTTAAAAAAAAAACAAAAATAGCTAAATTAGGAGCTATTTGTGAAATAAATTAATTAGGGAGCATATAATTACCAAGAAGAATGGGTGTTTCACGCTTTGGCTTAGTGAATGGGTAGGAATCTCCTTCTTTAGGACGAACAATGAGGGCTCCATAAACGGTTGCTCTAAGCCATGAGCTGTGAGCATGCCACCACAATGTCCCTTCTTGCCCTTGAATCGTGAAACGATATGTGTAACTCCCTCCTGGCTGAATAGGGCACTGCGTCACAAATTCTGGCCCGTCAGCCCATCCTGTTCTCATTTGCCGAACGCCATGCCTGAAAAATGATGTTTTTAGTTATGAAGTAAAAGAGTCGTACGTTATACATATGTAAATATGAAACATCATGTGTGTACCATGCATAGAGTTATGTTTATGTTCAAAAGTTAGCTCGATGATGCATGCAATTACCAGTGAATGGTGGCATTGTAGCGAGCTTTGTTTGTGACTTTGACAATCAAAGTGTCACCATTATTCACTTCCAAGGTTGGACCCGGATATTGCCCATTCACCGTGATGGTGTTGTGGGTTTTGCACAGCCTCTTCACTGGTGTTGCTTGAATCTGTTTCATGCCAATTAAACAGACGGTACTTAATTATAATAATTAGAAGAAGAGAGAGAGAGAGAGAGAGAGGAGAGGAACATACGACAAATTCATGCTGGTGAGTTTTGGCTTGTGAAGAGGTCATCGCTGAAGCAAAGAGAAGCAAAAGACCAAAGAAAATGAGAGAACACCGAGAACTGGGAAAAAAGCTCTTGAGGGCCTCCATCTTTACTAAGCCTTTGTATGATATGGTTAAGTTGGTAATGCAAGTGAGGAGTGAGAGACATGCAAGCAGCAGGAGGCTCTTTTATAGGAGAGAGAGAGAGAGAGAGAGAGAGAGTCGTTATTTGAGGCTGGCAGATTAGGTTTTAATTCAGCAAACTTAGTTCAAACCTATGGTAGTTGTGTTGTTGCACCCACTGGCGGCCTATCAAATTAAGTGCACAATTTCATTAATGAACGCTTGCTTGACAAGTCTTCTTTCTTTAGGGTTGAATTTCAATAAAGCATCATTATTATACAATTTTGTGTATGATATTTTCCATGTACCTTGATTTACATATGAAAAAGGTAAAGTCCGCGCGTACTTTTTAAGAATTCACCCCCACGCATCAAGTGGAGCCTACAAATATATGGAGACAATCTTTATTCGTTCATGAGAGGAACATACGACAAATTCATGCTGGTGAGTTTTGGCTTGTGAAGAGGTCATCGCTGAAGCAAAGAGAAGCAAAAGACCAAGAAAATGAGAGAACACCGAGAACTGGGAAAAAAGCTCTTGAGGGCCTCCATCTTTACTAAGCCTTTGTATGATATGGTTAAGTTGGTAATGCAAGTGAGGAGTGAGAGACATGCAAGCAGCAGGAGGCTCTTTTATAGGAGAGAGAGAGAGAGAGAGAGAGAGAGTCGTTATTTGAGGCTGGCAGATTAGGTTTTAATTCAGCAAACTTAGTTCAAACCTATGGTAGTTGTGTTGTTGCACCCACTGGCGGCCTATCAAATTAAGTGCACAATTTCATTAATGAACGCTTGCTTGACAAGTCTTCTTTCTTTAGGGTTGAATTTCAATAAAGCATCATTATTATAAATTTTGTGTATGATATTTTCCATGTACCTTGATTTACATATGAAAAAGGTAAAGTCCGCGCGTACTTTTTAAGAATTCACCCCCACGCATCAAGTGGAGCCTACAAATATATGGAGACAATCTTTATTCGTTCATTAGTTACTTCTATGACGGGCTTAATTAGCCGAATAATCGTACTTAAATTAGAACTCGGACCTCAAAGTTAGAAGCATCTTCTATGAAGTATTAAACTAGTACAAATTGTTTCCCCCTTTCCGACTTCCCGAGTGTGGTCTAGAAAAAAAAACAATGGGACTTAGCCCTACGTTGGCTAAGGGGAGGGAGCGGGAGCAGATCGAGTGTGTTCCTTAAGCAGTGTTGGGTTTTCTTTTAGTCCGCAATTGCTTGAATATGTAGGGTATTTTAGTGGCTCTCACTTTAAACCTCTCTTTCTTGTTCAGTTTTGATAGTGTCGTTTTTTTTTTCCCGTGTTGTGTTAAAAAAAAAAAAAAAAAAAAAGAGAGATTAACACAAATACCTCATATCATTGGACTTTCTCAAGTTCTACCTTCAACTTCTACGCGATAGAAAAATATTCTAAACATAAAACATGCACCATAAATTTTATTAAACAAGGCATTTGATTTCAAGTTAAGAATGATTTATCCATTCATGCATCGACAGATCCCTGGATTAATTCTTAGCCTCCACTCCTCCAAACCCATTCTTAGGGACCAAAATTATTGAAGTTGACCCTAATCTCAAGGTTATTGATCATCTAATCCATAACAAGTACTCTAGAAGATGGAATATTTCCTCTCTTTTTAACTAGGATTGTTTCAGCTAATAGTATGGAGCACATTCTAAAAATTATCTGCTAGCAAAAATGGGGACTTTTTATCCTTCTCGGTTTACAAATTGCTCAGGCCTCCTCCCTCTCAGATAACTCTCTCTCTGATCAAGACTGAAAAAATCTTTGGAAAACAAAAATCCTTCAGAAGCTGAAGCTGCTTAATTTTGTGGAAATAATTGATCTGGAACGTTATCCCATTGGCCTTTGGACATCTTGAAATTCTTTTGTAATACAAATTCAATGGTATAACCTCCACCCTCAATTAATAGATTAGTGGGAATCTACCCCTCTTCATATTTGTAATTGTTTTTTCCTTTCTTTTTTAACTCTTTTCTCATCTATAAAATAAAAACTACTAACTATTATTATTATTATTATTTATTTATTTATTTTTCTAGATGTCATAAGTAATTACTGATTAATCTTTCTACAAAGATGCGATGAACACGTTTTTCACTCTCCCCTTTCCATGCATGTAAACGCACCCGGCGATGGAGGGATGATTAAAGTCTACTTGGTTAGTTTAAATGTGGACCATAACCACCGACTAAATTAGTCAATTCTCCTTCCAAAGAAAAAATGAGTGTAGATCCAAGACCTCTTTTAATTATTAGGTGGCACATATTTATTAATACAGGAGACCTCTTTTAATTATTAGGTGGCACATATCGATCTGTTAATACAGAAGATTGGGTCCAACAGCACAATTCAGTTAGAGATACTTGCATTGATAAATTAGATGGATCACGTACACACTTCAATTAGGTGGCCTAGCTGTCCATAATCAATACACATGGATGACCTATAGAAATTTTTCGCATATTTAATTTTTTTTTTTTTGTAAATAAATATTTTAATTTTAAACAATACGTACGTACATGAGTTTTTGTTATGCACGTTTGCCTAAAACGAAAAAAAAAAAAAAAAAAATTGACTAATTTAATTAGTAGGTGGGTTTTGTGGCTTTGTTGTCAAGTCACATAAAGGGAAACATATATGCTAGATAAAAATGTCTTCATATTTGTATTATGGGTGTGTTTGGGATTGTGATTTCATAGATAAAAAATGCAATTTTACACTAAATCGTAAAAAATGAATTGTTGGGGAATTGAGTTTTTAAAAAATTGCGATTTAAAAATATATATTTGTTGTATAATATGTGTTTTTCAAATCACATGTAAGAAAGTTTTTTTTTAAAAAAAAATCGCAGAATTTTAAAGGTTAAACTGCGATTTTAAATGTCAAACTGAGATTTTGCTAAACGTTTAACTGCGTTTTTAAATTGCACTTTTTAAAATCGTTATTTTTAAAATTGCACCTTTTAAAATCTCAATCCCAAATAGACCATATATCTAAGCATAATATTAAGTCATTAAATACTACTAGATCATTGTATCAGTGTCGATAAAGTGGGCCACTATAAATGTCGATCGGCTACAAAACGTGGTGGTGTGTTATAATCCTAACTATCTCGCATGACTTAAGTACAATCTTAATTATATGCATACTTTAAGCTTTTAAACACCTTCTTATTAAGTACATGCACGCCAACAATTTTCAAAATCAGGATGCGTTCCGTAGAGAGTGGAAGGCCTAGTGGCAACAAAGAAAAAGATGTCACTTAAAGTACTCACATGGATCACCTATAGAAACTTAGGATAGTATTGTTGGGATAAAATATCCTTTTTATTATGAGCCGACATGGTTGACACGTGTATGGCCGATATGCAATGTTGACAAAAAGTCAAATCTCTTTATATAGAAGGAAAAAGACCATTCGATGGGGACTTTTGGACCTCTTCTCTTTTCTCTCTTTCTCTGAGACAGGAGCTCTCCATGAAAGCTCCGGCTCACTTTCCCCCCCCCTAGGGAAAACTATGGCTCTCTCTCTCTAGAGCCCCCATTTATTTCCCTCATTCTCTATAAGCATGCTAACTTAAGTATTGGAGGGTCTTCGGCTCCGGCCGGGGACATTCTGATGACTCTTTATTTTGCAAATACGTCCTTCTCATGTTAGGGGAATCTACTTTCAATTCAACCGCACGTTGGCTGCTACGGTTATCGGCTCAATGAAGAAAACGACCTAAAAATAACATCAACAAGTACCATTGCGACTTTGTGATGGAGTTAGAGAAAGAAACGGTGCATGCATGTATAGCTTGGAAGCGTACAGGAAGCAATTGCCTTTTGTGAGTGTTACGCGTCTTCACGTTCAATACCGCAAACTAAAGGAAAAGAAATGGCCGCGTCGCCAGTTTGTAAAAGATTCTTTGGGATGGCGCACTTTTTTAAGTAAACGTGCATGTCTGTCTAGAAGTTTTGTTAATGCCTTTGTATTTAAAGTCCATTTCTACTTCAATGATAATCAATTTGAGAGTACTCCATAAACTTTACCAAGTTTGGAGGCAAAGCTCCCCTCGAAGAGCCCCGATTTTAGTTCCCAAAAATGAAATAGAAAATTCTTTACTCGAAAATACATAACAGCCTATCAGTAACTTTTACACCCATCTGGACAACCCTTGTCCGTCCGTGTGTAGTTCCGTCACTGCTGATGCATGTGTATCAACAAATTGTAAAAGAGACGTAAATCTAACATTTTTTCTTTAGAGAATCGCTTGTGTTTCCTGCAGTTTGCTTCCTTTTCTATCCTTTAATTATCTTTTTCACCATTTCACCTACACAATCTGTTGCAGTGAAGACCCATCATGCATGATTGTTTTTCAGTGAACAAATTGTATTTGAAAGCTTTTTCCCGATTCTGTCAGATTATATAATAAGAATTGGATTACGTACCCTAAATTTAGGAAGACAGCAGCAGGAGTGTTAACAAACAAGGGAATAAAATTGTATTAGGAAAGTCTTGCCCCTGGTAGCATACCAAGACTTGTCAAATTCAATGCATGTAGGAAAAATAAAGGAAACCAAGACTCACGTGATTTGGTAAAGACAACAAAGGAATTAAGAGCAGTGGCAACCAAGACTATGTCAAGGCAATTTTGTAGTTCGTCATTCCCGGCCTATTCTGTATGATCACTGTAATGCTCAATTGTTGTATATAATGGTGCATGTGCAGCTCTGTGTAATTATCAAAGAAAAATTCTTTTGTAATAAAAATTTGCTCCTAATTCTCGTTGTTTTCTTGCTTCAGGTGCTGAACAATCACGGAATTTCGTTCTCATCCTGTTTTCCTCTTTAGCTAGGTTCCTTTCAAAGTGGAGGTTTTTTTTGTTATATGTGAGCTGAGCTTTTTGGTTCGGTGAACATTTCTGGTCATGTCCACCGTGGAAATTTAATTAAAATGGGGTAAATTATAGAATAAGTTAAAGCAGAATTTTACTCTGACAATATGTTTAGACTCGGTTATTAATTATCTCAAATCGACATGTTCGTTATACCCTCATAAAATGTATGATTATACAAATATGTCATTAGGATTAAAATACTGAAAAAAAAAAACCCCTCCATCAACTGATTACCCCCGGCTGGCAACGCTGTAGGTCCTTTTGTTTGGCTTTTTTTTAAAGAAAAAAAAAATATTTTACAAAAGGTATTTTTGATACTTGGGGAGAAATTGATAGGAATGAGTAGAATAGCAGCGCACGTTGTAACATTTTGAATAAGAAATGTTAAGTTTATAAATTTTTTTTTTTATAAATTGATATAGTACAATATAATTGAATTTTTTAAAATTTAAATTTATTTTATTTTTAATTATGTTGTACTACATCAATTTATAATAACTCTTTTAATAAAAAAAATTTATAAACGTAGCATTCCTCTTTTGAAATTGGACATTATAATAGAGGGGTAATTCATGGATTAAGACTTAAGTGTAGTTTTCCAAATAGAAGAAAAAAAAAAAAAAGAGATGGTTAATGGTCTTCGGGTTGGTGGGATGGCTCCATAACAAGATTAGTGGGTTGGGAGTCTTGAGACCCAGTCCAGCTAAAGCCCATCCCTAGACGGATCAAAAATCACAAAGGTTTAGTAAAAACCGGATCCGAACGTAATCCTATTCGAAAACGCCACGGACTAGACTTCCAAATCCAAATAGTAGACGGAATTCATGGAATGGAACCGCCTTTATTACTTCACTCCGCCTCTGTATAAATCGGCAATCCACACAACACCCTCTACGACAAACCCTTTAGCTTCCCAGCGAACCCAGCAATCGAATCCAAGGTTGTGAGTCATGGCCATCCTCTCCGATTACCAAGAAGAGAACCAACTTCAACAATCGCCGACCGAGGAGAAGCGTTTGAAACAAGAAGCCGAGGTGAAAACCGCTGATGATGAGAAAGAAGACGAGAAGGAGAAGAAACTTGTTCCAAACACNGAATAGCAGCGCACGTTGTAACATTTTGAATGAGAAATATTAGGTTTATAAAATTTTTTTTTTATAAACTGATATAGTGCAACATGACTAAATTTTTTAAAATTTAAATTTATTTTATTTTTAATTAAGTTGCACCACATCAATTTAATTTATAGTAACTCTTTTAATAAAAAAATTTATTAGCGTAGCATTCCTCTTTTGAAATTGGACATTATAATAGAGGGGTAATTCATGGATTAAGACTTAAGTGTAGTTTTCCAAATAGAAGAAGAAAAAAAAAAAAGAAGATGGTTAATGGTCTTCAACTCTTCGGGTTGGTGAGATGGCTCCATAAGAGCATCTTTAGCAAGGCCTTTTAAAATAGCCATCCAAAAAGTGTAAGTTTTTATTTTAGCTACTTATTTCTCAATAAACACTCTAACAGACCTTTTATATTACACTCTCTATTTCTTTAAATATTAATTTTAATACTTTTTTTATTATTTTATTTTCTTTCTCTCTCTCTTCCGGCAGATCCATCTCAGTTCCGGTAACTCCATCTCTCTTCCGGCATCTCGGTTCCGGCAGCTCCATCTCTCTTCCGGCATCTCGGTTCCGGCAGCTCCAATTCCCTATCGCCATTCGTCAGCTCCGTCCGCTGGACTCCTCTCCCCCTCCGCCGCGACCTCCTCTCCACCGAGCCCTCCTCGTCCCATCTCCTCCTGGCTGCCGCCGACTGACAGGACCGCATCGATTTCCGCTCCCGATCCCCGCTTCTCTGGTTCGAGATCGACTCCGACCATCGATTTCCGCCTGAGTTTCTCTCCTGCCTCCGCCGCGACCCCTTCGACTCCCGCCACTTCTACGCCATCGAAGGTGAAGCCGAAGGTGCAGGGGGGATATGGATTTCGGTCATGGCAGATTGAGCGAGAAAATGAAGGAGAACGGAGAGAGGAGGAGAAAGTTGAGAGAGGAAAGGAGAAGAAATTAATAAAAAAATCGTAAAATGGGCTACAGTGAACTTTTATTTATGAAAGTTCATTGTAGCATATTTTCTAAGACCTTCTATTATGAAGGGTCTGCTGGAGGAAGAAAAATAGCTCATAATAGCTATATTTAGCTACTATGAGCCATTTGAAAGATCTGCTACTAGTGCGTTGGGAGTCTTGAGACCCAGTCCAGCTAAAGCCCATCCCTAGACGGATCAAAAATCACAAAGGTTTAGTAAAAACCGGATCCGAACGTAATCCTATTCGAAAACGCCACGGACTAGACTTCCAAATCCAAATAGTAGACGGAATTCATGGAATGGAACCGCCTTTATTACTTCACTCCGCCTCTGTATAAATCGGCAATCCACACAACACCCTCTACGACAAACCCTTTAGCTTCCCAGCAAACCCAGGAATCGAATCCAAGGTTGTGAGTCATGGCCATCCTCTCCGATTACCAAGAAGAGAACCAACTTCAACAATCGCCGACCGAGGAGAAGCGTTTGAAACAAGAAGCCGAGGTGAAAGCCGCTGATGATGAGAAAGAAGAAGAAAAGGAGAAGAAACTTGTTCCAAACAAGGAAACGGGCTCGACATGGAGAATTATTCATGGGGTCAGTCCCTTCAAGAGGTGACCATTAACGTACCAGTCCCTCATGGAACAAAATCCGGCGTCGTTTTGTGCGACATAAAGAAGAATTATTTGAAGATTGGGCTCAAGGGTCAGCCTCCAATCATCGAAGGGGAGCTATATAAGCCTGTGAAAGTTGACGATTGCTTTTGGAGTTTGGAAGATCGGAGGGCGATTTCTGTTCTGATGAGCAAGAGAGATCAAAAAGACTGGTGGAAGTCTTTGTTAAAGGGTTGTCCGGAGATTGATACCCAGAAAGTGGAACCGGAGCCAAGCAAGTTGTCTGACTTGGACTCTGAAACGCGTTCTGCTGTGGAGAAGATGATGTTTGACCAGAGGCAGAAGCAGTTGGGCCGTCCGACCAGCGATGAGATCCAAAAGCAAGACTTGCTGAAGCAATTAATGGCTCAGAATCCAAACATGGACTTCTCGGGACCCAATAATAAGTTTATGTAACATGGATTTATATATATGGTTTCCAAGCTTGGAAATACTATGAAATATTTCTGGTTCCTGTTTTTGTTGCTTAGTCTAGGATCCTGTGGAGCTAAATGCAATGTCATGGATTTTGGCTGGATTTCTGACAATCTGTAATTTGATATATAAAAAACGCTAGCTTTATATATATCCTGTTGTTTTCTTGCTTCAGGCGCTGAACAATCACAGAATTTTGTTTTCACCCTGTTTTCCTCTGTAGCTAGGTTCCTTTCAAAGTGGAGGTCTTTCGATTATATGTGAGTCCACGGTGGAAATTTAATTGAAATTGGATAAATTATAGAGGGAGTGAAAGCAAGATCTTACTCTGATATCATGTTTAGTTATTAATTATCTCAAAAGTTTACATTGATTGGAAATACTAAATTTAATCATTGAAGTAATATTATATGTTACTTTCCTCTCAGATTGATTCCTGTATGCAGGGGATGCCTTCATTATCTAGTATTTTGTGATTATGTTGCTTTCTGCATTAGAATGTTCTTGATTTTATTAGTCTATCTATATTGGCATTGTTCAAGAAAAAAAGGAAGGATCTTTTATAGTGATTGAATTCTGATGAGACTCGTACACCATAAAAATATTCCAAAAGTTTTAAATCTGTCTTCCAACATAATCTATAGAAAAAGAATAAAAAATACATCTCAAACCAAGAAACATGACGGGTCTATAGCTAAATTAGATGGCACTTCAGTCTTTCAAACCCGCTATATCTATCAAAAAGAACAATGAAACAGCGCAAGCACTAGCTCCCCGAATGCAGGGAAAACAACAGAGGAATCGCGTACTAATGGCAAAAAACAAACACCCTGTTTCGGGCTTATGAATTTGGAGGTAATTATTCTTTTGATGATCTTAACAAATTGGCAAATCCGCTGGTGGAGGCTCGATCGACTGCAATTCTCCTACTCCATTATCTACCAAGAACACCATGGCCAAACCCCAGCCGATATGAACATCCAAGTGACAGTGCAGTAACCAGGCACCTATATAAGTCAAACAGAGATTAAATGATTGAATTCATATCTATGAAACAACTGAAAATATAATGGAAATTGTCAACAAGTTTTACCTGGATTGTCAGCGACAAATCTGATGACTGCCCATCCATTCACAGGTACTGCCGCGGTGTTCCTCATAGGCGGGTCAACAAGGTTAAATTTTGCTGTATCATTCTTGGGATTGAAATTTCCAAAACCCTCGGCAATGATGTAAAAATCGTATCCGTGAAGATGAATTGGGTGGTTCTCAGGGGTGAAGATATTCGTGTCTTGTAAAACGATCTGCACTCTTGACCCGTACTTCAACTTGTACCCCTTTGTCCCCGGAACAGGTTGCCACAGTGAGCGGCTGACATTGCCAGTGTAATCAAATTTTAGGGGTGGGTTTGCTGGGAAATCAGTGGTGAAAACTCCAGGAATGCCTTGCTCATACGCCTGCAGTATGGAGATGTTGGATGGGAGCGCAAAAGACACATTGTTCATGCTGGCAGTGAAGCGTGTTCCATTGGGGCCCTGGCATCGCCTGGTTTTATTAAGATGATGTGGGCATTGGTTGAGTCCTAGACCGACTGTGAAGAAGAGGTTTTCATCGATCTCAGTGGGGACTTCCACTTTCCCGGGACTTCTGAAGCTGTTACTGAAGGCAGTGACAGTGGGTGTGTCATTGAAAGCCGGTAGACTGGGCATAACTGGTTTGCTTGATGAGCAATTTTTGGCAGCGCAAGGAGCAGATTTGTATTCAAGAATGGCTGTGGTGGTGGTATTGTCGAATGGTGCACCTGGGGCACTGGCATAGGCACGTGCTGCCACGTAGTATCGAGCCGGGGGCTGGTCAGCACTGATCAAAACGTCGGTGGTCTGGCCAGGGCCTAGCATGAGGACTGTGGTGGTGAAGGGTTTGGTGTAGGAGGCATCTGCAGCAACCACCGTCAGCTTGTGGTTGGCAACCGTGAAGAACAGCTCTTGGTTCAGGGCGGCGTTGATGACTCGGAGGAGGTTTGTCTCGCCGGAATCTATTGGAACTATGACAGTGCCTGCATAGGTCATGCATACAGGTCATCTTCTTTGAAATCCATAATGAAGCATAACAAAGCATATATAAAAGGAGTTCAATTTTCAGTCATTAGACTGGTGAGGCCGTGGGTATTTTCAGCCCAGCCCACTGGATGAGCTTGGCCCAGAGGACTCATAATGACATCAGTTGTGACGCCCATGCCATCATGACTATTTTGCCTAGTAAAAGGCTTTAGGTGTTATCATGTTTATGCATGTGATAATTGCGGGGCTTCTTATATATATATATATATATAGCACATGATAAGGGTGTTGTCGATATATTATAACTTTTATTATAAATTGATGTAATTTATTATGTCAATAATTAAGATGTAGATTATCACGTAGTTTCCACTTATTTTCAAATAAATTTTGTAACACAAATTTTGATCCAATGATCCAGAATTATGACAAAAAAAGTAATCGATCAATTTAGATTAATTTATAGAAGCGAACCTTTGTTGGAGCAGTTGTAAAGATCGCCAGGTTGACCGTTAATGGTGTATGCATCTGACACATTTGGAGCGGCTCCTGTGCGAGTCGCCTGCTTCACAACATTTATGGGGTTTGCATTCCACCATTCACCTAATAATATTCATCATAAATATTCTTCATTCTTTGTTACTGATAATTTAATCATCATCGATGCAATCAAAATGTTATAAAAAAAAAATAAGAGAGCATTAATTACCAAGAAGAATGGGTGTTTCACGCTTTGGCTTAGTGAATGGGTAGGAATCTCCTTCTTTAGGACGAATAATAAGGGCTCCATAAACGGTGGCTCTAAGCCATGAGCTGTGAGCATGCCACCACAATGTTCCTTCTTGCCCTTGAATCGTGAAACGATATGTGTAACTCCCTCCTGGCCGAATAGGGCATTGTGTCACAAATTCCGGCCCGTCAGCCCATCCTGTTCTCATTTGCCGAATGCCATGCCTGAAAAGTAATTTTTTTTTTTTTGGCACGTGAAAAATAATGTTTTTAGTTATCAAGAAAAAGAGTTAAAGGTGTCAAGGAGTCGCTATATGTATGTATATAGCCATGTAAATATGGACATGCATGCGTGTCCCATGCATACATAGAGTTAGCTAGTAAAGGACAAATAAGTATGTTGATGTTCAATTACCAGTGAATGGTGGCATTGTAGCGAGCTTTGTTTGTGACCTTGACAATCAAAGTGTCACCATTATTCACTTCCAAGGTTGGGCCCGGATATTGCCCATTCACCGTGATGGCGTTCTGGGTTTTGCACAGCCTCTTCACTGGTGTTGCTTGAATCTATTTCATGCCAAACAGTCAGTACTTAATTTTAATAATTAAAGGAAGAAGAAAGAAAGAAGAGAGAGAGAGAGAGAGAGGAACATACGACAAATTCATGCTCGTGAGTTTTGGCTTGTGAAGAGGACATTGCTGAAGCAAAGAGAAACAAAAGACCAAAGAAAATGAGAGAGCAGCGAGAACTAGCAAAAATGCTCTTGAGGGCCTCCATCTCGAGTACTAAGCCTTTGTATGATGGTTAAGGTGGTAATGCAAGTGAGGAGTGAGAGACATGGAGGACGGTCTTTTATAGGAGAGACAGAGAGTTGTTTGAGGTTGGCAGATTAGGTTTTAATTTGGGAAAACGGGTCCAGATTCCAGAGCAAACTTAGGTCAAACCAATGGTAGTTGTGTTGTTGCACCCACTGCAAGCCTATCAAATTAAGTGCATAATTTCATTAACGAACGCTTACTTGACAAGTCTTCTTTCTTTAGGGGTTGAATTTCAATAAAGCATCATTTTTTTACGATTTTGTGTATGATTTTCCATGTACGTATATATGACAAAAGGTCATATCCCAC